>JAJJMC010033111.1:2348706-2426303 GCA_023531435.1 Papaver californicum | reverse complement strand
AAGTAAAAAACACCAACAAAGTTGGTTCCAACCATAAGTAAAAATGATAAAATCAAAATTGGTTCCATCAAAGATACCAATAAGTAAAAAACACCAACAAAGTTTTAAATTGAACCGTGAATAATCAAGTGAAACATATTGGGAAACAGATGAAACCTAAACCTAATTATGCTATAAATTGGTGAAAACAAGATGGAAATTAATTATGCAAAATCACTGAAGAAACCAAAATTTTGAAACTAAAAATCGTTGACCCATGTTGATTTTCAACCATAAATAATCATTGAAGAACAATGAACCAATTTTATGTGTGTTCGATTTACCTTTTTGGGATTTTTTGACCGTTTTCTTAAGTTTTTTCTTGATCTTTTCATCTTTCTTTTTCTCTTATTTTTTCACCATTTTGAATTTGGTCAGTAATTTTTTTTTGATTTAGGTTAGATTTCTGGTTATTGAGTTTATAAAATTATTTTGTGAAATAAGAAGAAGAGAGAATCGAAATTGGTTTAAGATCTGAGTTTTTGGTTTTTAAGGGAGGAGAAGAGAAGGTTTAAGGGAAAATGGCCGTTACAGAAGGAAGATGAAATATATGGAAGGGTAATTTGGAGAGTTTATGTTATTTGGGGTTTTTGTGTTATTTTTGTTTTGATGGATTTGTTGTGGATGGACAGTGACATCTTTGGGGTTATAACCCACGACCTATTACGAAAAACTAATTTATCTTGGTTTGGTTCTGGTTTACTCTTAAATTCGAACTGAAACCTCCGGTTAAACCGATTAATGAGGGTCGTTAGATCTGAGTAATCTATAACTATCGATGTTTGAAATTATAACCCTGAATACTTGTCAACTCTCTTCTCCTCAGTCCCACTACCCGCCTCCTTCCTTATCTCATATTTCACCTTCCTTGATAAACTCCCATTTACACTAAGACTCAACTACCTTCATGTGTCTCCTTACACCCAACACCTCTAACACTAAACTAATTTTCTTCTCTCAAACTCAACTACAACAAAAGAAAAAGCAACATAATAAGAAATCCTAGAAATCTTTTGTTTGTCTTCATTATTCAATAAACCAAAAAACCTATCAACATCACCAATGGTTTGATCTTTTGAAGAGATTACAAAAGATAATCCACCGCCATTTGAAGATGGATTTAGTTTCTTAACAGAAAATATAAAAAATGATGAAAAGTCATAAAATGAGTCGTTGTTGTTGCTTGTTTAGATCTAACTCGTTTATTGAAGAACTCTACTAGAACCAGAATTGGGAACAAGAAGATCAAGTGATACACTTATTGTTTTGTTATTAAGATGTGCATCTCCTAAAAACTTCAAACTTGTTAATGATAATGCACCAAAATAAAACATCGTACTTGAATCGCAACTCATACTATTACTAGTTCCACGAACCATTAGTAGTATAACAATCTTATCAACAGTTTTGAACTGGATCAAATTTACTAATGTTAAATATCGATTTTGAAAATTATAAACCGAGATCATCGGTTTCGGTTATAATTTGATCAAAAACCAAGTGGAACCGTATCATGTGCAACCCTAGCTTTCGTATACTTTATAGGGGTTGTCATTGACCGATAAGAAGGAACACTGGAAGAGGGTTAGAAGGAACACTTGTAGAGAGCAAGTGGATTGCACATACGTTTTTGTCCTGCATAAAATCTAATAAATTTGACCTCATATTATTTTGACTTTTCTTTTATACGATGGAATATTTTTAATAAAAAATCCCTAAAAGAATCCATTTGGTTAATATATAGTAGAGATATATCAGTTGAGGATTAACCATTTAGAAAAGCTTTGAAGAGAAACATTATCAAACCTGACATTGTCTGCCATTGGATCCAAATTTACATAGTGATTTAAGGCGACCAAAATGGTTTTCCCCTCATAAGTTCAACCAACCATTAGTGGTTTCATGGCTTTCGTGTGGGACCTAAGCTTCCGAAAAGGTTCATTGTTCCTCCACTTGGGGTTTAGATAGGTGACACCTAATGGGAAAATTTTTGGGGAAACCATGTACAGTTTCTTAGGCGATGACACTCCCTTACAAATTCTGGCATCGTGGTATGAATTTAGTTTAGTAGATCAAAATCTGCTTATATAACTTAACACATATATTGAACCAATGGCCGAAATATGCTAACCTCATGACCCAAGATTTAGCAAGTGACTTGAAATTTTCCCGTGATCCAAAATCAACTCAAAATTCAAAAATTACACGTCAACTAAAAAACTGGCCAATGACCTAATATTTACTCTATGATCCTCTAACCCAAAATCTACACCGTGACCTTAAATTTTTCATTGTAACCAAATATATCCCATGATGCAAAATTTACTTAGTGACCTATAATTTCACCTCGTTGCCGATACAATATCCATGTGACCCAAAATATGTCAATTTTAGAATCATTCGTTTTGACATATTTTTACTCTATGAATCAAAATCTTCTGTGTGCCCTAAAATCTGTCTCGTAACTAAAAATATGCAAGATTGCAACGAACCCACAACCACCACTATCACCCAATATCTCACATTATAACACAAGATCCACTTTGTAACCAAAAAATCCAAATAACGTAAAAATTGTCAATGTAACCCGAAATTTGCTCCCACAACACAAAATATGTCGAGAGACCCAAGCAAAATGTGTCATGTGAAAATATACCTTAATGACCCAAAATCTACCTCGTGTCCTAATATGTGGCTTGTTATCGAAAAACTGCCCCAAGGCTCAATCTACCACCTGGCCGAAGTTTGGTTTATTTGCACCTTACTTACAACTAGTTTAGTCAATCTCGGTCGTCTTGGACGAGAATATCACGATTTTCATGTTCTCGCCGCTAGGGAGAGACGATCATTCAAATTTTGGTAAGACGAGTTGATAAGTGCTTACTTTACATGTTTTTAGTGTCGATTACATACTTGTTTTAGTTAGATTTCTCGCATATTACCTTGTATTACTTTTGTTTTTTATTTTATTTGTTTCCTTAGGTGAATCATCCAAAATCAATAAAAATGGTGTTGAAAAGAGTTAAGAAGAGTAAAAAACTCATTTAGGCATGGGAAAAAGAAGCTAGAGTTGAAAAATACACTTCTGGAATGAAAATCAAGAAGTACCAATGGCTAGGAAAGTCTCAGAACCTATCCGTAAAACAAGTCAAAGAATGAGACTGAATTTTAGAAGAGCTTATACGGCTGCATTCAAAACCTAGCCGTATAATTGAGAAACTGACAAGATTCTTGTGAGACTTACGGCTAGAAAATCAATTTGACCCATCTGTAGAAGAAACTAAGTTTTCAATAAATTTCCAGAGTCAGATTTACGACTAGGAATTGCTTCTCAACCAAACCGTAAACAAGATAAAGCATTGAAACAATAACTCCAGACTCACCTATGGTTGTGTCTAGGCCATCAAACCTAGACACAAAATGAAGTGAAGAGATATGGAGATTTTGAAGCTACCATCTTGTAGAGGAAGAAGAGATGAAGCCAACGCGAAAAGATTAAAATCAATCGGACGTCGACTGAAGGGGTTATGGCCAAAATGGTGAAGGAATAAAAGAAAAATTCAGAAGCACCTTACGACAAGAAAATGACCTGCTCGACCTAGCCGTAGATAACCCTAAAAAATAAATCTAAAACTTTTATTTAGCTACGGCTAGATCGAGAGACTAATTCCTAGCCGTAGGCGAAGTGTTTTTTGTACGTATATGCACTTCTAAAATAAGGAAAACGCGGTCCCGGAAAGATTCTAAACCTTAGATATCATGAGTATTATATAAGGAGACTCTCAAGATATGAAGAATATATATGTTACATTATTTTTGTAGGTCTTGAAAAGAAGAATCAAAGACAAGAAGAAAAAGCTAGGGTTTCAGAACGATTTTATTATCGTAACTATTTCTTTTCTATTTTTTTATATGTATATCATGATTCATCGATGTTTCAACATCTATAAATAGCTAGAGTTTAATATATATTTAAGCTACAATATAAAATAATAAAGAAGAATTAAACGATAAACTAGTGATATAAATTAATTTTTACCCTTTTAACCCATTAAAAATATAAATTTCAAATTTACCATAAAAAATTGCTCCCACAAGATATTATAATTACAGAGAACCTGAATATATTGTTACTAAGATCCAGACCATTCGTTATGGTTATGGTGTAGCAATAGCCAATAAGTAACTCAAAGATGTGGTTGAACGTCTAAATCGGTTAGATTCTTTGAAATTTATAGTCCCACGTAAATATATATATATATATATATATTTATATATATATATCCCTTAACGTCGATTAAGATATTAACTGGTGATATCGTAACTAAACTTATTTAATTTAAAACTTCTCTCCGCTTAATCCAGTTACCGTGTTTGATTAAATTTTATTTTTATTTTTTTAGCAATAATCCTACACTTCGTGGTACACCTGGTTAGAATACCACAGCATAGTAATTGGTACACAACAATCATTGATACTTATTTTTTTCCTGAAGATAAAGTGGAAAGTGAGTAACATTGATACTTGAACACCCACTTTTATGTGGACATTTGACGACACTGAAGCTGAACATCACACATATTACCGACTGGCTACACCGATTTCATGCTATCTTTTTATGTTGACATTTCATGGCTTAGTGACGAAACTAAACTATATGGAGCCAATTATAAGCATCGTAGTAGGTGGTGTAAATGATTTTTTAAACATTCAAAATACATCTACCAACCGTTGGATTACCATTTCCATTACAAATCTAAAGAGAATCTGTTCGTGAAAGCAGGACCCACACGTTTTTAAATCAGAAAAATAGGATATTCTGTTAGCCTGCACTGAATCCACTACACACTTTACCGGCATTATAGCTGTATTCAACCAATAGTAGTCCGCCATGTGTTCGTTGAGCCCTATTTTACTGTTTTAATTACGGTTAAAGATACCGACAAAAGGGGACGAGTCCAAGATTGGATTTTCCCCTGTTTTATCCCTATTTAATAACAAACCATTTCCTCTGAATCATTCATTCATACATTTGTTTTTCCAGATCTTCTCCCACTCTCAAGATTCTCTCCTAATTATTTCCCGCAGAGGTAATTATTTTCTTCTCTTCTTTTCTCTGAATTCAGATCTTAGTTATATTTTCTGCAAATTTAATCTTCTCATTGTTAAATGTGAATCGAGTATAACAACAATTCAATTTATTGGTTTTTAACATAAAATTTGATCTCTTTTAAGTGTTTCAGTAGTTGATTCAATCTGAATCAGATTTCATTTTGATCTCAGTTCATCTGACAGAGATCGACTTCTTTATTACATTATAGGTACTCATAGTTTAGTTTCGAGGATCTCTTTAGTGCATTGATTTCATATGTAGAAATACAATTTAATTAGCTTAAATTTCCGAAGCGTACATTTACGATTTATGTAGAGCAGATCTATGTTTCATGTCTACTTTTTGTGTCGTCATGCATTTTCGGTGCAGATGTTAAGCAGATCTATGTTTGATGTGTACTTTAGTTTTGTCAGTTGATGTATGTTTGTCCGTGTAATGTCAGATCGGATCTAAGGTGTCTAGTGTGGAAATGCGGGTTAGTGTCAGATCCGATATTTCTAATCCTGTATAATTGAACATTTCACGTATCCAGTTTACAAAATTAGCTTACACATCCATAGGACACAACGATTTTTTGTACACGTATAACAGTTTGAATTAGTGCCGTTGTCTGATTGATGAGCTATTGATTGTGTGCATACATGGGTTGACTTAGTGTACGTTGGTGTTTGTCAAATTAAAAATGGTGGGGATTAAATTGGTGCATGGTTTAATCACAGATCTGGAGTAGTTTTTTTGTTAGATCTGTTTATTAAAGTGTTTTAATATGTATGATTTGAAACAAATTTTTTGTTTAATTTGATTTGATATGAGATGTAAGTACACTTGTTGTTTATGGTTAACTACTTGACTGAATATCTTCGAATGTTGTCGTGATTTTATAGATGGATACCTTCCTCTTCACTTCCGAATCTGTCAATGAAGGTCACCCAGACAAGCTCTGCGACCAAGTCTCTGATGCCATCCTTGACGCTTGCTTAGAGCAAGATCCCGAGAGCAAGGTTGCATGTGAGACCTGTACCAAGACAAATATGGTCATGGTCTTTGGTGAAATCACCACCAAGGCTAAGGTTGATTACGAGAAGATCGTAAGAGACACTTGCAGAGAAATCGGTTTCGTCTCAGCTGATGTTGGACTTGATTGTGACCGCTGCAATGTCCTCGTTAATATCGAGCAACAAAGTCCAGACATTGCTCAGGGTGTCCACGGTCACCTTACAAAGAAGCCTGAGGAGATTGGAGCTGGTGATCAAGGTCACATGTTCGGTTATGCCACTGACGAGACTCCTGAATTGATGCCCCTAACTCACGTCCTTGCCACCAAGCTCGGAGCCAAGCTCACTGAGGTGAGAAAGAATGGAACGTGTGCATGGCTGAGACCTGATGGAAAGACCCAAGTGACTGTGGAGTACAAGAATGACAATGGAGCTATGATCCCTATCAGGGTCCACACCGTTCTTATCTCAACCCAGCACGACGAAACTGTCACAAACGAGGAGATTGCTAAGGACTTGAAGGAGCATGTAATCACACCAGTAATCCCAGCAAAGTACCTTGACGATAACACCATCTTTCACCTGAACCCATCAGGTCGTTTTGTTATTGGTGGACCTCATGGAGATGCAGGACTCACTGGAAGGAAGATTATTATTGATACCTACGGTGGTTGGGGTGCCCATGGGGGAGGTGCATTCTCAGGTAAGGATCCAACAAAGGTAGACAGGAGTGGTGCTTATATTGTTAGACAGGCTGCCAAGAGTATTGTGGCAGCAGGGCTAGCCAGACGTTGCATTGTTCAAGTGTCTTACGCCATCGGTGTGCCTGAGCCACTATCCATTTTTGTGGACTCCTACAAAACAGGAACTATCCCTGACAAGGATATATTAGCTTTGGTAAAGGAGAACTTCGACTTCAGGCCAGGAATGATGTCAATCAACCTTGACCTTAAGAGAGGAGGAAACTACAGGTTCCAAAAGACTGCAGCTTATGGGCATTTTGGCCGTGATGATCCCGATTTCACATGGGAGATTGTCAAGCCCCTTAAGGCTTAAGTTCTTGGTCGCAGCCTTACTACTTTGTGAACGGTGGCTTGGCTTGACTTTTGCTCTATGTTGCTATGGTATAAGCCACATCTATAATTCTATTTGTAATCTGTATTATGGTCATGAACCATATATTTTTTCGAGGCTCCAAAATCAGAAAGCCGAGGGACTGTAGCTAGAGCACCTTTGAAGATCAAGTCGAGGGTAGAAGTAGCTGCTTTTAGGGTGCCTAGCATTGAAGTTGTGTCTCTGTTTCAGTCTTTATGTGTGTTTCTGTTTTCTTCTTTTTAGTTATTTCTTCTTCCTTGGTGTTTTCGGCGTGAGATTTTATATGTGTACCCCATACAAACTTGTCTGATTGGGGTTTTCATAGATTTTGTGTTATTTATGAACTGGATATGTAATGTCTTATTTCTTCCCTCCTAAGAGCAGTAATTTTTTTTTGCATTTTTTCCTTCAATATTTGCTGCGGTTACTAATACCTCAAACTCTAGTTGCTGCCACTAATTTCCTAGGGAAAATAATGATGTTTATATCATGATCACCCGTAAGACAACTGCATTTCTGAAGTTCTATTGTCACTTACTCGTGAATAACGTATCTATTGGCACCTTTTTCTCCTTACTACCATCTTTCTCGTCCTAGAATGTCATAGGAAGGTGATGCATTAAAGCTCAGAAAGAGCTAATACATTACAACCAGATACATAGGAAATTACAACCAGATACTTGAGATAGACAACAGCGAACCAAAGATACAAAAGACCCATCTAAGCTCAGCTGGCAGGTGCTCGACCACTACCACGACGACGTTTAAGCAGAACCTGTAACATGATGATTCCCGATCAATAATGCACTCTGCTGGAGTCCGCAGAGAAATAAAGAAACTATTTTAAGGGCTGCTGGAATTTTTAAGGGCTCCATAATGATACAGAATAAGTTTATGTGGTAGCAATTCGAATGACCGCCGCATTCAATTTTTTTTTATATTGGCTAAAATGGCCTCATTTAATGGCTAAATCGGCCCGGTTAAAGAGATGAACTTCCAATCGTAGCTCACATTTTCAGTTTGCACGACTAGGAAATGATAAAAGATTAACCTTAGTTTTCCAATTTCTACAACTATGTTGACTGATGAACTCCTAGTAATAGAAATTGAAAAACTTAACTACAACTGGACAGACATAAACTCCTAGTTGTAGATAATTTTTTCAATTGTTATGGCTAAGTTATGTCATTATTGGACGTAGCCGTAGGTAAATTCATACCAATTGTCCATAGGAATTGTTAATAAAATTACCGTGCATTAATAAATACTCTATCATTCGAAGAATTGTTAATAAAGCTGCTAAGTACCAATTATCCGGAGGAATTTTTTATGGCCGTATTATACGACTAGGAAATTGTGACATAAGATTACATTTCTAAGTCGTAGATGGTATTTCTCAGCTGTATATGATTAGTTCATACCTATCTATGACTATCATTTCTTCATTTTAAGCCATAGATTGTATAATATTTGGTATCGACTAAGAAATTTTACCTATGATCTAGTTGTAGATGGGTCTGTAACTGAAAATATTGGTTTTTGATTAACCACAAATGTTTTCTAAACACTGGCCGTCACTATTATCTATATGGGTTAGATTGTTTTCTTCCAGGGATTTATAAAAGATTTTAATCGGCAAAAAATAGTTATTTAAATCGACGATTAATTATAGACGATTTTAACGAAAAAAAAAATAAAAAAAAATAAAAGAAATCTTTTAAAGAAGAGAATGAAAATTACTGTTAGTTTATGTTTTTAATTTTGAATAGTTTAGTTTAATATTAGGATTTAAGGATACTACGGTAACAAAAAAGAAAAACGAAAGAAACCTATTTTTAAAGGCTCTTTAAATTCTAGAGGGGATCCTGTATAAGACGAAATATGATTATTTTATAGTAAATGTAATAACCTTTTATCCAAATATTTTTGATAATAATTAAAATGCACTCAGTTAATTTTTGTTAATAAACAATTAATTTAGTTAATTAAGTGTTAGTTGTTAGATTAAATTGGTAAATTTAACTTATACTTAGCCCTTTTTTTAAAAAGTTTTTTATACCCAAAAACGACCATATTTTACGTAAAATTTTCAGCCGAAACTACATCTACGGCTTGGAATAACCATCCATGGCTAGGATTTTTGCGATAAAAAATTAGATTTTGAAAACCCAATTAGGGCTACAAATTCATCATTCTCTAACCGTAAAAATCAAAAAAAAAAATTACGGTTAGAATTAATTCGGCATGGAACCAATTGTCTGGAGGAATTGTTAATAAAACATGCCAGAGTGCCGTGTATTAAAGAATACATGGCTTTATTGTTAATAAAACTACCGGGTTCTATAGAATACCCGGATTAACCATACAAACGTATGGAAATTCAGGAACTCCTAGCCATAAATTGTTAAAACCACACATACGACTGGGTTTTGATAATAGAAAACTAGTCGTAGGTGATCAAATAACTTCCCAGGGCTAGGTTTTGAACATTACAAACTAGCCGTAAAAATACTTACGAAATTTTTTAAGGCTACAAAGTAACTTACGACTAGGTTGAGGATAAATTTTTCTAACCGTAAAATTTTCTATGGCTAATAATAGCCACATATGGCTAGGTTTTTTGTGATAAAAATTAAATTTCGAAAACTACGGTTGGAAGTTCATCATTTTCTAACCATAAAAATCAACAAATACTAATCTACGACTAAAAGTTCATTATTTTCTAGCCGTAGAGGTGTTTACAGTTATGAAAATAAACTACAACCTAGTTGTAGACTGCTCTGAAATTGCAAACTGTATAATAATTTTAAAGAATCTAACCTATTTCAATGATCAAAAACAACAAACATTAGTTGGTTTTTCGATTCTTACCTAAGGTAAATTATGCTTGGATGTTGAACTGTTTGTTGAAGTGTTTAAAATTCTTTATTGATTTGTTCATTGTTTTGTTGTTGTAGTCGATCAGTTTATTGTTGATTAACCGCAAAGAGATTTTGATTTTATTTTATTTTGTTTTAGATAGAAGGGTATTATGGTAATATAGTTGATTCAAGGGTAATTTAATCATTTGCTATGTATTAGCACACCCCATGTCTCTCTACCTAGACATATTAATCCTAGAGAGTCCCTCTAAATATCGAGCAGGCTTTAAAACATATTTCAAAGAAAAAAAAGAATCATGTTTTGAGGCATACATAAAACTTGTGAGGCATACAAAATGATTACCCTATCTAATATATGTTTATAAGGGGTTTCCTAGCCGTGAGAGGTGTCCTACACATGAGAGTCATTTATTATGTTACCTTATATAATTAAAATTATATAAATACCCTTCAACGAAATTAAAACGTAATCAAATCAAATTCAAAATCATTTCAACCCTTTTTCTTCTCATTCACGACAGTCGAACCTCTTCTTCTTCCTCTTCGTTGATTTTTTTTTCGTCGATGATTAATCGTTCATTTTTAAAACTTTGATCGTCGATTAAAATCAAAACTTTAAAATGCAACCACTAAGTAAAACGAAGCGTTGCGCTAGAGATTTACTTCCATATCCGAGATTTGGAAACCAATTCAATCGAGCAAGTACTTAAGCAACTGATACAAAGTGGATTAAACGAGTTTGAAAAGAAAAATCAAAACACCGATTGCTCGAAAATGTATATTAGAAGGTATTTACTACAAACACATCTTGTTTTTTTTTTGTTTTTTTTTTTTTTTGTTTGATCGACTGAGTAGGATTTAATAGATGTTTTTAGGTTTTTCAGATCTAATTTCGGCTACAGATTTTGCAAAAACCCTAGGATTTGAATTTTTCAGTTGAACTTTTGACTTAAGTTACATTATTTTGATACTTATTGGTTTGGAAAATAATTGAGGTATCCAAATAGTACCCGAACATTTAACAATTGCTTAAAATTTAAAGGTTTGTAAAACATTGAAGTTCGGCTGATTCGATTTTCTAAAATTTTAACAGAACTTTTAGATTTATTAGCCGAACCAAATTATTCATAGTCGAACTTTTGTAATTGTTTAGCCAAACCTTATATGTTTGATGTACTAATTATATTTTCTACTTTTTGTTAGGAAATAATCCAAACATGGAGGTAAAACTGTAACTTCAAAGAGAACCCGAAGGTCCAAGTGGAGGTGGTAATGCATCCAATGTCGATACCGGCGATGACCATGAAGGAGGAAGTGGCAAAAAAAGGATATGGAGCTATCAAAAGAGGCAGTGGAGGTGGCAAAATAGGTCGTAGAGGTGGTCATCAAGGAGGAGATTTCTATTAATGAATATGTTTCGTTAAACATACTTTGATATTTTGGATGTTAGTTTATTATGGTATTTAGTAGACTTTGTTTTGTATTTTCTAGATGAAAGACTAATGTTATCGCTTTTAGTTTTGGATGTTAGATTATCATGGTATTTAATAGAACTCCACTTGTTTTTTAAGATTTTTTTTTATGAATGGCAGAGTAAAGTTCGTTTACTAATATAAACCAAATTGTTAAATAGGCTTGGGAAGGTCATAGGCACTTTATTTTGCTGCAAATCCCTGCCCGCCCGATCCATTTAATTTAGTGAACAAAAGATTATTCTGTCCAGTCCGCCCTTACCCATTTAATTAATGGGCCGAGCTGCCCGACCTAGCCCAATTTACACCCCTACCTTTAACTGTTGTTGTGTTGTTGTTGAAGAACAAGTAAATCAAATCTTTGAAGTATTTTAATTTCAAATTAACCCCAGTTTCTTCACTTTTTTTTTTTGTTTTATTTTTGTTTTTTTGTTTCATGTTAACATTTTTGGTCTTTGGACAGTATAAGGTACTCAATTTTTCTTCAATTTTTTTAATGTGTATTAATTTTCTAATAATTCATAGATATATTTTTTTCATCTGTAAATAAAACATAGCAAAAGAGAAAAATCATCAAATTTAAATATGAGGTTATTTTAATAATTTTTTAGGACGGAAATAAAACTTCTAATAGGTGAAAAGTAGTTTTGAAGAGGCAGGAGAGTAAGGTCAAATAAATAAATAAATAAAAATGAGAAAGGAGTATTTAAATAATGCTCCATTTTATCAATGAAGTGAAATGAGAGGTAACATTTCACAATTTTAAGTTTTTAACATCCCATCAGGATGTTGGAAATAATTTAAAATATGTCAATCTAACTTTTAGGAAATTTAAAATTTTGTTTAATTATGGTTTTGAGTTGGCTTTAGATTTAGTCTAGAAGTGTGCCTATTGGTCATGTGTCGACGTATGAGTTAACAGTATACTGTTAGGGTTTATTTATGTAATGCCTATTTAAAGGTGTTTGATTGTGTAATGAATAATCAGCAACAATGTTAACTCTCTCATACTTTTCTCTATGTCATGGATTTGTCACATAAAGATAGTGGGAAACATCACTTAATTACCAGAAATGTTATACTCCTCCCTGAATTTTAATAGATATATTTTTATATCTTATTTGAACTCATATTAATATATTGTTAGTCTTTATTTTGTACTTTAATGTGTTTTTATTATCTTTGTAGGTATTTTTGAAGAATAAACTTTTGTGGAAAAATTGGTATTAAAAGTTATAAAGGCACCTAAAAAATTGCTAAAGGAACCAAAAAATTGATAAAGGCACCCATTTCTTAAATATAATTTTGGCGGGAAAATGATATTCTCTCGAGCTCAAACTAAGAAGTTTTCAAACAAATCTGTTACGATATTTTTGGATTTCAAGGCAAGAATATTCACTTGCCTTAATTAACAAGAGTTTATGTATGTTTGGAGAATGAAACATCAAACCAAATCTCGTTGAATATCTCATTCTCGCAGATCAGGAAGAAAAAGTATCGTGAGTAACTTTGGATTTTCTTTCCAGATTTCACATGATTCTTTGCGTCTATCTTGTTCTTTTAGGACAACTAATGTAATAAAAAGAGGCAACAACAGATTCGTGAGAAGAAAATAAAACCAGAAAACAATCCCGAGAATATGATCATTAAAGAAAATATTTGATTCGAAGATTTCAGAGAAGATTTTGGGGTTAAGTGGTTGTGTAGTATAAATAGGAGGGCTAACAGAGCAATTGGAGAGGCTGGCTTCTGCCAGAAAGAAAGAAAAAAAAACTTCACAAAAAAAATTCTGTTGCTGCACACGAAGAAGAGAAGAAGAAGAAGAAGAAGCCGTTGCAAAAAGGTTGATGAAGTCTTTGCAAAAGGTTGAACTGTTGTTGATAAATGTGGCTAAAACATTCATATTTAAGGGCTACAACAACGATTCTGTGAATAGTAAAAGCGACAGTTCAGGATTTGAATCTCACAGAAGGAGTCGTTTATTCCTTGAATCTCTCTAATCATTTAGCGACACCAGTGGTCCGTCCTTCTGTTAAGTGCGCCTGAAATGAGTAGTTGATTCATTAAACACTCTTTGTAAATATTTTTTTTTCATTAATGAATACTTTGGGTAATGTTTTTTCTCCATTCTCTTCTCCGTGAGTATCTAAATTCCTCTCCTAGTATTATAGAGGGAGTCCTACTATGTTTGTTAGCATGTTACGACTATTTCTATAACAATTTCTCTTGGTCCTTATTTCCTATTTATTAATGATAATAATTTCCTCACGTGTCCTATAATGCTTAAATAAATTATTTATTATGAAAGAGTCTTGATAGAAAATACTCATTTTTCAGAGTCCGGTTATCATTTTTCAGAGTACGTTTCGGGACCAACCCTGTATCTTACCCCTGGCTCAGGTTTGTTTCATATGTGTGGGATCTCGATCCATTGTACTTATGAAAAAATGTTTAACCCAACGATCAATATATATATAAAATTCTGTTTTGTAGGGACAAAAATATGACGAGGCCATGAAAATACACAAGTCTGAAGTGCTACCGTTGCACAAATTTGAAGTATTGTTAATCCGAAGCATGGATCGCACCAAGGTTCAGATGAAATTTGCGTGAAATTATTTTCTTAAGAGTTTTTCTTCAAATAACTCTCAAGAAAAGGGGGCAAGTTGTGAGTACCAAAAAGTTGCTCTGACACGTGGCAGCAAAGTGCGGAGCACAAGATGTCCCGATGCATGGATCGAAATGTTGTTGGATCGTACCAAGGATCGTACCAGGGATCGTACCAGGGATTGAACCAGGGATCGTACCAGGGATCGAACCATGGATCGAACCAGTCCCGTAGGATAAGAAGATTAGATCGACAAGTGGACGGATAGGGAGAAGCCACATGGAAATATCTGGAAGAGATTGGGTCGACACGTGGGACGATTAGAGGACGCCACGTAATAGAGTTGGGTGACTCATCGATCCAAGTTGGGTGACTCATTGATCCAAGTTGGGTATCGATCCAAGCTGATGGATTTTCGTTTAAAAGGAAAGAAAGAAAGACAAAGGGGGGATCAGACTCTTGCTCTCTGAAAACGGAATCTCACTGAAAACACCATAGCTTCAAGGGAATTCTCTGTATTTTGTAACCTTCAATTGATCAATAAAAACTCTTCAATTTCATGACCCGTGGATGTAAGCCATTAAGGGCTGAACCACGTTAAATCCTGTGTACAATTTCTTCTATCTTCTTTTGTTAATCTGAGTTTTGATTTTGGTTGTTTTGGGTTGAAGAGAATTTCTGCCCAAACAAAAATTATTAAAATTCTCCATCAAATAGCCGGTCCAATGACTAGATCCACGCATGCATGGCAATACGATAGTTGTGTATTGAGGCATGTCTTAACACTCGCAGTGGCAAAATGCTTACCACTTTTTAGCAGCTTGCAGTGTCCACCCCTTTCGCTGCAGTGACCGCAAAGACTGTTGCATCTTCTGTTGTTACTTGCGCTACCTGTCAGTCAGCTACTAATCTTGTTATCATTTTAACACTGGACGGTTTGAGCATTTGCCACCATAACACTGCTAATGTCTGCATACATACTTGTTACAAATTTGTTAATATTGTACTACTAAGGCATACACGATAAGAAACTGATAAAACAACACAAATCAAGAATAATCCCATTATAACAATGTAAAGGTCTATTTTTAGTACGACCCAACTTTTGGTCCGGACACCTCCCGAAATAACTAAGTTGCCCTTCATTGAAAATTTAGTCAAACATAGTAAAAACCGCATAACAAGTTATTTGAGAAAACTATTAACGGTAAAATGAGAAAGACATTCTATTCATTTTTCTGTTTGCTTTCTCATCTCAAAAAACGACTACAAACTCTAATTCCTAATTCTAATTTCAGTTTTTTAATTCAAATTGTATTTCTTTGCAAATTGATTAATAAATTTGTTGCTCTATTCCAATATTGATTTTGTTTTTTTTGCACAAAATCAAACTATCTTCCGAGTTTTTAAAATCTAATCGAGTTGGATGATGGTGGTGATAATGATTGTTATAAAATGATCAGAAACTCAAAAATACAATTAATAGATTTCACAAGAGACATAATATAAAGCTTCCCTGTGGTGGTGGACTGGTGGTGATGGACGGCCGTGAAAGATTTTTGAGAAAAAAATAAATATTATAAAGAACAAGATATAGTTAACAAAGTCACAAAGTGAGAGATGAAGTAAGTGATGGAATAAAGATTGATAGCCATGAAAAGGGGAGAGACGGTGGTAGCATGCATCTGCAAATGTGAAAGAGACATAAAAAATGATCGGTGAACTTTCATTCGTTTAGAAAATTAAAAATGATTTATGGATAACAAATTAAACCGAGGAAAAAATCTGAGAGAAAAGCTCTCATAAAATGGGCCCCAAAGACTAGTCTCCTGCTAATCACATAGAGGTTCGCTTTTTGTGAGACAAAATTCATTGTCAGTTTTATTTGTGATTTTATTCAATGTCCGTATAAAATGTTGTTAAAAAATATGACGGACGAGTTTTTGATTAGTTTGATTGTTGTAAAAGGAAAATAAGCATGCACTAAAATATTTTTGACCGTAAATAATGATAAACCAATTTTGTATCAGAATTATATCGTTATTATGTTTCTATAATATTAATGGGAAATGGCAAACATTTGTATTTTTATCTTTTCGAATTTTTGATACAGCATCGTGAGGTTCAGATGGCAAGCGCATAGTATGTGCGGTTTTACTAATAAAGAATAATAATAAAGCTGATATTACTGTAACACAATGATAGTCATTGGAGATTCATTGGTACAAAAAAAATTAACGTCAAAAAAAAATAATAAAAAAATAATAACAATTTAAAAAAAGTTAACGATCGATACTATCATATTAACCTGAACAGACAACGATGAACATAATAAGGAATGCAATAGCTGTTACTTTTCCACCAGCCATCTTAATAGTGCGATAATATTTTTTGAATATGTATAATACTATTCGACAACGATTTTGTATTGGTGTGTAGACTGTAATGCTCCAGGATTTTAAATTTATAGAGGGATCAAGAGCATAAAATTCTATTAATGCATGCATCTATTTCCTTATTTAGGATACTAAAAATAATTTATTTTAATGCACTATATATTAATTTATTCCAAAATTATTTCTCGAATTCTGTAAATATTTGAGGATATTAGTAGAATGAATCAGTATATTACGTATATACTCGATGCGCAAACATGGTACATCAGCCAGCGTCACTAAAGGAAATTGCTCTAAGGCAGGTTCCTTAATTTACTTACTTGTTATTTCATATTCAATAGATTCTTCTGATATGAACAGATGTACATGTGTATCAATGGGTTTAAATAACAACATTAAAAGACTTGGCCGAACGATTAAGACTAAGCCGTTAATGATTCATCTCATGACTTACACATCCATCTTCATTTCAAAACATATATCTCCTACACCAACCTTTCACAAAAAATTTTAACTCTCACTTTTATATCCGAAAATATGGCTTATCCTAAGTTTACTCTGAATGGAATTTTAAATTTCATTAGAAAAACCTATTTATATTTTAGAAAAAAACTGAAAACCTAAAATAAGTATTTTAATTTATTTTTAATTTCAAAATATTAATTGATTTTCTTAAAATTTTAAGAAAAAATTCTTTTTATTTAGAAAAAGAAAAAAAAACCTCGTATTTCTAAAATAAAAAACTAAATTAAGTATTTGACAATTTTAGAAACCTGTGATGTTAATGGTCACTCTAATGGGACTCACAGATTAAAATAATTCTCAAATTTTCCATAAAAATTAGACATGGTAATCAATTAGAATTGAAATGACATATCAAAGAAGAAGAAATTAATTATAACGTTAAAGTAGTTATACATAAGAGATATTTTATAAAAGGGTCATATATTTAGTGTTTAATTAGGGTCTAGTTCATAGAATATACACTTGATACATTAGGATCATAGATTAACCGTAGACCATCAAGTAAACCGTTACACTTGACTTTTAAACTAAGGTGAAGCTAACTTCCGTCTTGACCAACTTAAGTTATCAGTTACTGTTATACCGATAGGTCTCACGTGCAACACAGTTGGATCGTGTGAGAATTGGACGTCTGAGACTAATCTTTTTCTTTCTTTTTTCTAATAAGAAACCAGAAAAACCCTGCCACCAAGTCTTCTACCACCATCGTAGCAAAACGCCAACCATCATTCTAAACCAACCATCCCAAGAAAAACCATAACTACTAATTAACTTCAATATCAATCACCATCACCACCACCCGACGATGAAGAATCACCAGAAAACAGCAGGTTGGTTGTAAACCACCACCATTAATCATCAACCCATACAATAGAAACATGAATAGATCGAACCAGTAACAAAAAAACCCAAAATTAAAAAACATCTAGACTTAAGAACCCTAGATCTAGCTTGAAGTCACCACCACTGATGGATTAAACATGAAAAAAGAACTAGATAGAATTTAAGAAAAGACTTAACTAAGCAAAAGCTATTTACATCTGAAGCTATTAAACAAGGCACCAACACTGATTGGAGATCATCACAGAGAAAGTCGTTTAGGGGCGAATGAAACTAGAGAAAAAGTTGTCGGGAAATTCTAACAGGGGTAGTCAAATAAGATTTATATAAATTTTCATAGATTTTTATTTTTAATGACTCCCTGAGACTTTCTGGAAATATAGAGATTTTCAGTGATTTTAAAAGATAATTGTAGAGAGTCTCTGCGACTTGTAGATATAAATTTAATAAATTTCTAGAGAGTCTTTGTGATTTTTAGAGATAAAAAGATGTAAAATATTTGATTTAATGGTCATTTTGTTAGATGAATTTAAGTCCATTTTTGAAGGATGCAGCAAAAGGAAGTGAGTTGATACTTTGGAATTCAATGGGTGAATGAAGTGAAATTGAATATATCACCTGGCGCATCGTGTCATTGCGATGAACATGGTTGGTTTAGGGTCTGTTTTGCTAATATGAGTGAAGAAACATTACAAATAGCATTGAAGAGAATTTATGATTTCATGGAAATATCAAAGAAACACGAAGAATTAGAGCACGACATAATTTATTCACATAGTAATAGTATTATTTTTGTATTGTACTGATTCTCTAATGGGATAATTCATCTTTAAATATTGTAGATTTTTTTTATAATATTCATTTTCTAATAAATTTGTTAATTAATTTTATTTATTTATTTTTCTTATTATTTTCGGAAAATATTTACAGGTTATTTTATTTTTGGATCCGGCTAAAATGACCATTAATAGGGTCGTGAAATGCCGAATACCATATTTGGGACCTAGTCAAATGAATAATTACTCATTCAATTGGAAACCATTAAGTAATTATTTTAATTTTAATTTTAATTTTTTATTATTTTTAAATTTTATTTTTAAATTTTCAAATAGAATTAGAAATTTTTTCTAATTTTTACTTGAATTTTATTTTATTTAACTGTAAAAATAAAAGTGTTTTTTGAATGAGAAATCTTTTAATTTTATTAAAAAAAAACTATTTATATTTTAAAAATAAATGTAAATTGATCATCCGATAAGACTGAGGAATGAGGACCTTTGGATTATATCTGTTTTACCCAAATTTTCAAGTCTCTCAAAATATCACATATAAGGGAGAGATTTTGCTCATGCCTATTTTCATCAAAAAGTCTCAGAAAATCTCAATAAGTAACAAATCAATGATTTTGAAGTCTTAATCCAATAACAGGAGTGTTTGAACAAATCTTAATCCAGTAACAAGAGAGTTTGAGAGAATTTAAAAGACTTGAAAAAAGTCTTTATCCAATAACAAGAGAGTTTGGGAGACTCTCTGGAAATCTCAATTGACTAACAATATATTGGAGAATTCCCTACAAGTCTTTATAAATCACAATTGACTACCCATGTAATTTCTTCAAAATCCATCTGAAGCACAATTACATTTGCTTTCATAGTGATAGTTTCTACTTGTCCACGTGTCTCTGTAGTCGACGGTAATAGAAATCTAACAAAAAAAAGTGGGCGTTATGTCGGATGAGGTAGATCCGGTTAAGCTTACGGTGCTAGATAGTATGTCATTTAACTATTTTATAAAGATATTTTAGTAAAAAATCAGATGGTCAAAGATGGTCAAAGTTAGTCTATAACCCTAATACATCAAGTGTTTATTCCACTCCAGACCCTAATTAGATCCTAAAGTTAGATTTTTTTGTAAAATATTTCTATACAAAATATTAATTTAAATAGTTGAAAAATAAATAAAAATAATATAAAAAACCATATTTAAGATCATTAAAACAAAAAAATACTTTTATATAATTATTCCATAATAAAGTGATCGCTATAAATTCAGGAGGGTTGTAGACAAAACTAAGGTCGTCTTTGAGCAACACTAAGGAATTTCGACACCTTAGAAGTGGATGAAATATACAAGAGAGTGTATCCTCTTGCGGCTACCATTAGTTGTAAGTACCATTTCACCATTTAAGCTAAAAGCTATCAAGCCCACATAACCATTTTATCAAGCTGAAGCCCATAAATTCTGAAACCCACTCTTACCCGTAAGCCGAAACCACTTTGGCAACCAATCATTTCCACAACAATCATTACCATTTCAATCATTTCCACTTCATAAACTAATCATCACCCACTTCAGGAATCAATCATTTTCACTTCATAAACTAATTATCACCTACTTCATGAATCAATCATTTCCCACACACCATCTTGCCCATACAGTAGAGTTGTTTGCTGGTTGAAATTTACTTCCCGCACCACAAACATCATGTCTTTCCCCAAGTCCGCAGCATCTTAAGCCCAGGTCCACAACAGCAAGTCCGCAACAGCTTAAGCCCAGGTCCGCAACAGCCGCACCACTCAAGACCATAACAGGATCCCATTCCCGCAACACCACTCAAGCCCGCAGCAACTATTCTTCCTCAAGCCCGCAACAATTATTCTTCTTGCCCGCACTATCCAATCTTTCCCACACCCGCACCATCATTTGCCCGCACCAAAATTAGACTAAGGCCACTTAAAGATAAGATGAACATCAACATGTGGCGGATTTCTTCGACACATGGCTAAACATGGAAAATCTTCATCGACAAGTGGCAAACTTCATTGACACATGGCGGATCACCCCTTTATAAGCAAAACAAATGTAATAGAGAGGGGATTTTCCCTTTATGCTGGAGTTTCTTCTGCTTCATTTCCTCTGTAACAAAAAAAAATCAATAAGAACACCAACTTTCAATACCCGTGGACGTAGGCAGATCTCTGCCGAACCACGTTAAATCTCTGTGTTAAATTCATTTTTGTTTCTCTGTATGATTTACAATTAGGTACTATTTGAGTTACAATTTTGTGGTTGTGGTGATCATGAAAATGGTCGCTACAATTTGGCGCTAGAAATAGGGATGTTTAAAGGATTTATCCTACCTGAGATAGATGAGAGCTTGATAGAAGGCATCCAGCTTTGAAACAGAAAATGATACACCTGAATAATAGAAACATAGTTGAAGAGTGTGCAACCAAAGAGAAATCAGATGGAGTCTTCATCAACAACTAGTTCGAGAAGATTGAAACCTTCTTTTTACTTCTTCGTCTCGTTCTTAATGCTTAGATTTGAAAATTTAAAACTAAGTTTTGAGAAAACCCACAGAAAACATAAGATTTGTTCTTCACAAGAAATCAGATTTTCTTCTGAAATCTTGTCTCAAAATAAGTTTTTCTTACCGATTTACAACAATTGAATCAAAATTTCAATTTGATTTGGGAATTTTTCTCATTAATTTGATTTAGTTTTTCTTTATGAATTAACTGCAGCAATTTTTATGATTATATGGATGATTTGAATGATTGGGTTTGTCTTGAATGTGTGTATGAATGCAGAGAAGGAGATGTTGAATGCTTTAGAAATAATCAATGGACTATGCAACTATGAAGGAAAGAATACAAAAAATGGAGGAAACTGTTAGAACTTTTGGTTTCGTGGCTCCTATAATTCCTCAAGTTAGAAATCCTGAAGAAGAAGCTCAAATATTTCTCCATCATGGTTTTCAAAGGCGTTCCAAACTCCGTCAATATGCTACTCATCCTCAACAACATTCTTTAGATGACAATAATATTACCATACATGAAGAAGATTCTAATACTACTCCTAATGATCGGGATATTGCTACACATGAAGCTAATCATGCTCAGATCCACACTGATGCTGGCAATCAGGGCTTTAGTTAACAATTTATGGCTTAATGATTACACCCAAGCTCATCTTCAACATTTGGTACCCATAACTTCAGATCATGGTCCAATTCTTATGCATATTTTGGATAGTCATACAACAACTTTAAGAGCAAAGAGCAACTCGCCATAAAACTTCAGCAAAGAGCTAAGTTGCAGCAACAACTTTAAGATCAAGAGAAGGCGCGAGTGAAAAGATGAGGCCATTCAATGCACCAGCAATTCACTTTCTCAGCGAGCTAAATATGAAATGAATGCTTAGACCACAATAGGGAGTACAAATTCATGAGTAGTTGCAGGTTCACCATCTGCACGCAAGCACCAATGCTCTCTGCACAGACATGCCAAGAAAATTCGGGGGCAGATAACTACTCCCTATACATTTCAATTCAATCTGACAAGAGATAAGTATTCATAATCTTACCCGACATATTCGATTGCTATATTCATTTTACATCATGAATAGTGGTTTCTACTCATCCATGATTCTTAATTGATATTTATGTATGATTGGATCATGAACTTTCTTACCATTTAAAAACATAAGCTCATTATCTCATGCTTACAATGAAATCCTGCTTGAATGCTAGGGAAAAATTAAGTTGTTAAAGTATATGGAAAACATGAATTAATATGTTTAAACTTAAATATATATGAATTTTAAGCTTCATTCTGTTAAGCCTGACTCTAATACACTTGCGTAATTCAACATAAAATGTGTTGAGCTCATTCGACTCAAGTTAACTGTCAAGTTTAATTTTAGAGCTTTTAAAGCTTCTAAAAACTGTCCTGCAACTCAATTGGAATGTGTTTATTCATGAAAAAGCACTTTCCATGCTGTATAACAACTAATAGCTTGATGTCAGTTGAACCAGAAGAAGGAAAATGCAATTCCTTAAATTGAAACTTACAATTGTCTTTTATATGAATCTGAATTGCACATCTTAAGCATAATTTCAATTGTGTTTCTTTAATCAAAATGATTAGATACCTTTCATTTATTCTATGAGAATTGATAAGTTACCTCTGTTAGCTTATAAGGTAGTTACAAGATCATCTTTCTAAGCAAGTTACATGAACACATAAATTATCTTTGTTAGCTTTTAAGGTTGTTCTGCAACATTTTATTTAAAATGTCTAAGTCAGAGTTAACTCACGTAACCACCTAGGCATGAAATATAATAATATAACAATTTTTTGGTACCTACCAATTGCTATTCAACTTTTATATAGTACAAGAAAATATATGAATCGTGATTTTCACTTAAACCCAGATTATGATGTTATACATGACTGCAACCTATTAAGCCTCAATGCCTGAAGCCTAGTATGCAACTTTTATTTGCAAAATAAATTTGTTTTTATCCTATATCCTTTTTACATTTGAGATGTAAATGAGCTCAAGGATATTATCTACATATAAAGCTAAGTATAACTCAATCTCAATCTCATTCTATCTTTTAAGGCTTTTCTGTACTGCTATAACTCAAATTAATATAACATATCACTTGATGGCATTGATTCAGGATAGACATTTTAAACATGGAATTTTGATTCACTTGCAAAAGGACATAGAGCTACAGCAACTCAAGGCTATAACCAAGTGCTGCAACTGATGCCATATTTCCAGCAAGCTAAGTATCAACAATTCTAACTGCAAGTAAATGTTACTTTAAAAGGCTTTAAAGCAAATGTATAAATACCAAAATATTATTTTAAACTCTAAGCATTTAGGATACATTATCATTACCAATCTTACCTCAAATATACATATTAGCATTTATAATAAGGTTATTTAGTGTTCTTCGTTATGAAAGTATGATTCATGAATTTGATCCATACTTTAATTATAGAACAACATTGTATCTTACTGAAAGGGATTTTATGAATTCTGGTTAGGTCGGATTATTTGTGGAACTTTATATCCAGGTCTTATGGTCACTGCTTCTTTAATCTTCTGGACACTTAGGTTTTGGAGATTTGCAATTCATATTCGTGATGTTTGTGTTTTAACAGCTCCATTTTTCGCATTAAATACAACTATTGTTGCTTATTTTTTTTGGGAAAGATATATGGGATTCTGGTGCTGGTCTTGTTGCTGCAGTGTTAATCGTCATTTGTCATGGTTATATATCTAGCTTCGGCTTTTGGCTCCTTTTATATGGTGTCAGCTTGGGGAGGTTATGTTTTTATAATCAACTTGATTCTTCTGTATGTGTTGGTTCTTCTAATTACTGAGAGGTTTTCAATGAGATTGTATATAGCATATAACTACATGTGCGTGTTAGGATCATTACTGGCGATGCAGATTCAATTTTGTAGGATTTCAGCATGTTCAGTCATGGGAGCAGATGGTGGCTATGGGAGTGATTTTTCTTGATGTAGTGTGATGGTTCGGTTAATTCTCGTTGCAACACCTGCAAAAGCCAAGAAGTTGCAGCAGTGAAACAACATATTAAAATAGGAGCATACTCATTTCCCACCGAGATGTGCATCGTCTTGTAGCATACAACAACACAACACCACCAGTCCACATTCACCAGCTCATAGCATCAACAGTTCACAACATCAACAAATACAACTTAAGTAAGAAAACTTCATCATCAACAACTACCAACATTACAACTTCAGTAGCAGCAGCAGCAGCGGTTCTAGTAGCTGGCACACCTGTCTCAAAGGTAACAACAACCTGTTCAATTACAGGGGCATCGAATATCACAGCTTCAACAGATAAATATACACTATCTTTTTTAACTTTTGATTGTTACATATGTCGCATACTTAAAGTAGCAACTAAAACTTAATAATGATTCCTAACCATCATCTTTAGATGATTGAATCATAATATATTTTTATCACTTAAAAAGCATAAGCTTGCTTGATTTATGAATAGAAAATCTGTGTAATGAATTAGATGATTAAATTTGCTCAAACTAGTATCCACTGTACATATCTTGTTAGAATACTGCAAGCCATTTTCTCACATGACATACATTATGAACTGATCAAATGCTTCCGATTGCATCTGAATAACATATGGTGTTATACATCATGAACTTACTCTAAAAAATATTTAAGTCAGAATTGATTCCATAATTATCAATGCTAGAAACATATTAATCTAGAGAGATTTATATTTGGCCTGTACAAATTCCAATTTGTTTGATTATGTTTAACTGTAGTACGCAATTAAAAGCATGAGAATCATCTTTAACTTGTACCCATTGAATATTATGAATTGCTTAAAACATTTTTATGAAATGTGAAGATACCTATGAAAGGCACTTCAGAGATGCGGCGGTCATGCAATGATGATGTACTAGGGGCAGTTTATAAAGAAACCAAATTTTTAGCTGGGAAATGAGCTAAATATTACGCGCCATTTAGGTATTTCATTTCAATAATCTACTAACACTCAATAGATTCAGTACTTCCCATTGCTCGAGATTTTTGTTTTATATGTCTTGTACTTCTTAACATAAGTCAGCAATTCATAAATACTTCATATAAGCATACGAGAATTGATACTTCTAATGGCTTATACTTCACACGAAGAATACTCATTAAATACTTCTATTCATTTCGTATACTATGGACTTCTCATATTAATTCAAAGGTCGATACTTCTTATACTTTATATGAATTATGAGAAGAAATCTCACTGGATATTTCTTATACTTCATGCTGGAATCTAAATGCTTCTTCGGGAATTATTATTCGAAAATGGGTACTTCATACTTCTCAATATTAAGTATTTCTTGAAGACAAGTACTTCTATACTTCGGATTTTTCATTTCTTTCGGATATTTCTCATTTCTTATTTGAGATACTTCTCATATAATTCTCAAAGATAACTCTCCATTTCAGGAGACTCTCTGGACCGCATCCTAATTTCCTCCTAGCCAGAGATAAGTTAGACATGTGTTACACCCTCTTACTCCGTGGCTGGAGATACTCTCGGGACCGCATCCTAATTTCCTCATAGCCAGAGAGAAGTTAGACATGTGTTACACCCATAATATAACCCAGGTTGCAAAAATTCCTTGCGGTTGATCACACTCATTCAATGAACTAACAAACAATATATATGTTCAAGATTTTATTTTGCAGGGATAAACGTACAAGATAAAATGAAAGTGCAAGTACAACTTGAAAGAAGGCAGACATTCAATTAATAGAGCGAGTACATTTCGCTGGGAAATGGTCTAGCCTGCAACCACTAGCAAATACATAAATTTGAAGATGTCAAGGGTACCGGACAAAATAAGCAGGCCACATACCATTGGCAATGGAACTCTCACAGACTCTCACAAAAAAGCTAAGTGCCCCATATTTTCTAGATTTCGAATTTTACAATTATTTTACAAATCGAGATGATAACTTGAATTTAAATCCCTGATTGACTTATACTTTTATACTAGATTTAATAGTACATCATCTTATAATGATTGAATGTTTAACAATTTATTAATTTATTTATCATTTCTAGTTAAAACACATGGAATGATATTATTACACCAGTGTGCGCTTATGTGTAAGTTTCGCAGCAAAATTTTATTCTTGAGTGGATCAGGTTCATTCTCTTATCATAGCAAGGCCATGCGAAAAGTAACTGCAGGACAACAGCATACAATCCAAGCACAAACGTTTTATACCAAGTCAAGACGCATCGCAAAGCGTCGGCAACGTCAACCATTAAAGTACGGCACGAACAAGACATGAAGATATTTTCTTAAAAATCATTCTTTGATCAAATCTCAAAAAAAAAGGGACAAATTATGAGTACCATTTCACCATTTAAGCTAAAAATTATCAAGCCCACATAACCATTTTTATCAAGCTGAAGCCCATAAATTCTGAAGCCCACTCTTACCCGTAAGCCAAAACCACTTTGGCAACCAATCATTTCCCCAACAATCATTACCATTCCAATCATTTTCACTTTATAAACTAATAATCACCCACTTCACGAATCAATCATTTCCACTTCATAAGCTAATTATCACCTACTTCATGAATCAATCATTTCCCACACACCATCTTGCCCATACAGTATAGTTGTTGGCTGGTTGAGCTTCACTTCCCGCACCACAAACATCATGTCTTTCCCCAAGTCCGCAGCAGCTTAAGCCCAGGTCCGCAACAGCCGCATTACTCAAGCCCGCAACAGGAGCCCATTACCGCAACACCACTCAAGCCCGCAACAATTATTCTTCCTCAAGCCCGCAGCAATTATTCTTCTTGCCCGCACCATCCAATTTTTGCCGCACCCGCACCATCATTTGCCCGCACTAAAATTAGGCTAAGACCATTTAAAGATAAGATGAACATCAATACGTGACGGATTTCTTTGACACATGGTGAAACATGGCAAATCTTCATCGACACATGGCAAACTTCATTGACACGTGTCGGATCACCCCTTTATAAGCAAAACAAATATGATAGAGAGGGGGATTTTCCCTTTCTGCTGGAGTTTCTTCTGTTTCATTTCCTCTGTAACCAAAATAAATCAATAAAAACACCAACTTTCAATACCCGTGGTCGTAGGCAGATCTCTGCCAAACCACATTAAATCTCTATGTTAATTTCATTTTTATTTCTCTGTCTGATTTATAATTAGGTATCATTTAAGTTATAATTTTGTGGTTGTGGTGATCATGAAAATGATCGCTACATTAATAATTGCAATTAGGCTATGCATCAGTTTTCTCCGATATCGCATCATAATGTAGAGGTAAAAACACCCAATCGAATTAACTGTTCAAAATACTTCTATGTGATTTTATGATTGGTTCCTGCAAAAATGACAATGGACGATTGTTTTATGGAGAGCGAGAGACGTAACAAAAGTAGTACATTTTGATAAAAACTTGCATGACAAATTTCGTAGTAGAGTAATCATATTGCACAACGATAACACGAAGTCACTGTTATGAAGAATGAAAATCGTATTTCTCAAACACATTTTTTAGTTATCCCATAGAACAACATCTCACATATTTGGGTATGTATGATTCGAAAAAAAAAAAAAAAACATAACAAAAAAAAATAATATTTGGCTACCTTTTGTAATGTTGTCATGTGGATTTATTTATACCGTCGTACAGGTAACTGTTGTTGGTTGTCTTTCGGACTTTGTACTAATTTTTTGATACTTATTTTTAGACATATTAAAAAATTATCTAGTCTAATTAGGGGCTAAAAAATTTAATAAAATGCTTTAGGAAAAGATAAAATAAGGCTATCCAAAGGTAATTCTTAAAACCTCTTAGCCATATATTTTTTTAAATGACTAAACTACCCTTATTTAATTAGTCCTAATATATAATTAGTTTAGTTCATTAATTAGATTAATTATATAGATTATGACTAGGATTAAAGTTAGAGAATTTTTTTTCTTTATGAGTACAGAAGAGGGGATTTTAGAAGGAAAAAAGTGAAAAATTAAAATGAAGAACCCATAACTCAAACACTCAAGTTAACTACCAATAACTTACTAATAGTTAATTTTTTTTGTTAAAATCGTCGAATGATTATGGAAAAGCAAACACAGTGTAAGGGTCGTCATGGTCCTGAGGTTACTACCATAACGATTCTACAAAGGTCGTCATGTTAATAACATCCAACACGGCCGACCCTTACCTGCAACTTTACCAAGCAATGAAAAATCTGATTAATAAAAATAGACCATGACGACACTAATTATATCTTCATTTTTTCCTGGATGTTTTGGTGAGATAGGGTCGTATCGGTTTACACCCTAAAACATGACGACTCCAATCTGCCATTATTTGGGTGAGTTGAAATCGTCATGGTCGACATCAATAAACAATGACGATCTAATTAGACTACGAGGTCGTTATGGTTATCAAAGGATCGTCTCATATTATATAAACTAGGGTTTAACATAACGACATGGGCATTGATTAGGTATGAATGTTGATTCTCACAAACATCAATAAGGCACAATATCTATAAGATGTATATGTCCAATAGTTGGTAAACCTATAGGTGGACTGTACCTTCATATGATAATATATTTTTTAATTCTCGATGGTGTCACTATATTGAGAATCATTGCCACAATAAAAAAAACCACAACCATTAACACACAGTGAAAGTATAAAGAATAAATTAATTTTATTAAAGTATATATATGACCGAATCTATATTTTTACAGTCATGATTGACAGTTAATGCTTACCTTAAACTTCACAGTTCTAGGTTTGATCTTTTTGCTTTGCTTCTTTTTAAGCTCTGCAAATAGACAAAATTAAACTTATTAATTTTCAAGTGCTCAAAGGAAATAAAACTGATAGGAAATTGAAGTTGATAAAAAAGTTAGCTTAGATAATTTGATTAGAAAGAGTAAAGGGAAGAAATTTGAAGTTCGATCAAACTCTTAATTTGATGATATATGCCTACAGTAAGTGCTAAACTGGATGTTCAGTTGGCTGTACTCAACTTCTTAATTTGATGATATATACCTAATCTTTGCCATACCAGATCTCATCTTCTGTCTGAGGTGCTAACTGAACAGTAATATGATCCAGCAGAGACTTTCGACTAAACGAAGACATTTTGCCAAAATGGAATTTGATAACTAGCAACTGCTTGGTAGCATTAATAACCAAGAAATGCTATCACTAAAGGAAAACCCAAATGAAGAGCATGTGCTTCTCGCACACCCCTTCCTAAAGCTGAGAAATCCTATACCTACTGCTCTAATTTATTTGATACTACGATTACAATGTTTATCCCTTTAAAACATAGAAACAACAAAAGTGCAGTAGTTGGGTCAGAAATGAAATCATACCTAAGCATTCCTTCACCAAAGTTCAAATGATCTATCTTCACTCGTACATAACCCATTTTCTGCCTGCTCTAGGTAATTAGTGACCTATTAAAATAAAGGAATTCAGTAACTTACACGGATAGAAAGTTCAGTTTTCCAACTCAAGGAAAAAAAAAAGAGTTAAGTTTAGCGCAGTACAAAGTCAACGTTTCTTCAGATCTGGAAAGTTCACAGGCGCCACATCCATGACAACTTCATTGAGAATTATGACGCCCAGGATATGGTTCATAACCACATCACATATGAAGAGCCAGAAAAACCAAACATTTGGAAATCAATCTCACCATAGTGTTGAGTTCAAGAAAGTTCATCAGTTATAGGAGGCTTATGAATATAGTTACCTCAAGCAGAACAAAGAATGTAGCCATTAAAAAGGCTTGTGAAAGGTTATCCAACAACACAGGAGCTTGTTTCTGCAGATGTATTAAGAGTTCTAAAATTTACTTATGAAACCAAAGAAAGAAAGTATGAAAATGAACAAATATCAAGTGCTCGCAACCTGATGGGCGATCATGAAATATTGGAAACGATATTATATTAGTACCTCAAAAACAGAAAAAAAAAAAAAAGTTACCTTAAAAACTCCATGGCCAATGAACTGAGCTCCCCAACAGAATATTTGAGATGCCAACACTACCTGAGTATATCCAATTGAAAATTTCAATCACCATCAGGCGGAATCAATGTGAGGTACCCGACTAAAGAAATCAAGGTAATGCAAGTTTCCAATGCAGGTACCCGACTACATTCATAGTTTCATGCCTAAGAATACATTGCTAGGAGTTATTATTACAAACAATTTCCAAATTTCAAGTCCTCTGGCAAACCAAAGCTCATAAGTGTCCACTATAGTAAGAATCTCAAACATTAGCCATTTATGATTTGTAGCATGGCGGACAGTGTTTTGTTGGCAATGGTATCAAATTTAGATTATCTGTGGAAGGCTTGAACTCCCTTTAGTGTTTTGTTGGCAATAGTATTAAATTTAGACTACCTGTGGAAGGTTTGAACTCCCTTTCCTGATCTCCCAAATCATTAAACCTTCTCTTCAAAGACCTCTGAAGCCCATGGAAATGTGTCGCAGGCTCTTTCAATGTAAGGTTTTAAGGATATAGATCGGTGGTTGTCAAGCTTTGCGAATGATTTATCAGCTACTATTGCAGCTAGGTGGTGATCTTCTTTCCAATTGAATGTCATATCTATGCCATTAACCTCGGGACCCTTAGCAACATCACAGTCCGAATCACCATCAACATCTTCCACATCCTTCCTAGCTTCTACAGAATTTGAAAGTCCACTGGCTGCAAAGGTTATAGCCCTGCATCATTAGGATCCTTCCTGAACGCATCCGAACACAATACACTAAAAGAGCAGTCCATTCAAAATGGTGTGAATCCCTTGTTAACGAAACCACAATTGCCTCAGGTGTCTTGCTTGTTTTAAGGTCCCGTGATCCATATTTCTTGGAGCAACCAAATAAAAATTTAGGAAAAAGGGTAACAGATAAGCTCGAAGTAATTACTAACATTAAGCAGTCTACCTACTGTAATGCACTTATCTCATGTATATCCAAGTCATCGCCAAAAATGCAGTCATGCTTCATTGCATAAAATTTACAAACTATCAGTAAAAGTACACGATGGTCACTCTAATATTATGTCAGTCAAATGTGGTATGATAACGGATTGCGGTTTCTACAAATCTTATCATCTAAATTAAATATGCAGATTTACTGATAGGTTTTTGATTACTCTAAGTTGACATGATGCAACTGCAATGATTTGTATTTTTTGACATTATATTGGATAATTTAATATTGTAAGAATTGAAATAAATGTATTAAATACATCAATGAAACCATCAAACTTATAGATAATCATTTGGAAAACACACAACCACGAATAGCAAGAAGGCTTACCATAATATGCAGAAATACAGAGGTGTCTGCTACTTCCTCAAAGAAGAAGGTGTGTCCAAAGCTTGTTGTGTTTACCCAATGATCAACTGCTGCAAATTTTTGACAGGAAAAACATGAAGGTAATTTCAGCAGAACTCATTTTCTTGAGGATTGCAATTATTAATAAACAATTTTAAATCATTAAATCCAGCAGCTCGAATCATGATTGGATTAAAATCAGTGTGTTGCACATATAGCAAACTATTGCTTCATGAAATTTGTGTTCAACCTTACCTCCACGCCAGGATTATTCTCGTCTAGGTCTTCCAGGGGATATTCTTTCCCCTTCAGATTCTGATCAGTGGCCATTGGCAACATTTTTGTTTTTGAAGGCGTGTTCTTGAGTGTCCCCATTCGCGATGTTTGTATGAGTTCCCCGTATAATCTTGTAACATAGAATGATAAGCTGGAGGTGCGTTAATCAGATCAGAAAGTGTAGAAAATAAGATTCAGATGAAAAGTGGGAAATAATTAGATAAAATTCAAATGAAGACAATAGCTGACCAAGAGAGAAATAACATGTTTTTGCTCGATCTAATGTACTATACGAAAAAGGTTAAGCTAAAACCAATCATAATATACTTTACTGTAAAATCCTTACCTGAAATCTAACTGATTTTGTACTTGAGAGCAAGCTGAATACTTAATTGCACTACTTTCAACTCGTCGTAAGACGCTGAAATAAGGTCGTGTTCAGGAATAACCCTTGACCAAGCAGCTACTGGACCAGCCTGCTAGAAAAACAATTACGTGAGTAAAGTTCGAACTGCCGTTTACATTGACAATTGATTCTTAGCCTTATAGGTGTACAACACTATCAACTAGAATTAATCAAAGTATCAAACTAAGGGTGACGGTGTATTCCATTTTAAATTCAGAAACCAAATCGAAAAACCGATGACAACCACAAAACCAATAGATTATCCTAAATCTAGATTTAACCCTAGAAAAGTAGACCTTCCAAAAAATAAATTGAATTTCAGCACCATGAAAAAGTATAATCCATTTGTGATCATAATAATAACAGTAGATAACCAATAAAAACAATCACCAAAAACAGAGATGAGCATTTTAAACACCTGAAAAACATAAAAAGGAACCAAATCTATGTAGCCTGTAGAAGCTTTGTCGATTTACAGAGGAATTCTCGACTCTATTAATCATGAATAATCGAATCGAAAGGACGGAAAAAGATATCAACAATGAGGAGGGAGAAAGAAACAGAGCGGAAGACTAAAGAAAGACTACAATTGAGGCCTAGGGATTGAATCAACCCAATCATAAAGATCGGCGTATAGCCAGTCGATGAATGTGGTAACAGTTTGGCATTCATCCTCATTTTATCAATATCAAAACGCTAGAGGGGGTATTGGAAAGTGAATCATCTGTGGCCGTCGGATTGAAAAAGAAGAAGATAGAATGGTAAGCTGAGAAGGGGGAGAAATCTCTGCCACCACTACCAAATGGGAAATGTATTCTGGATGTTGGGTTTAATAGAATCCATTTGTTTTTGTAATATAGATAGGGTCTTTATGATTTTAGGTAAAAACTGATGCTACCCTAAATAGACTTTTCGTCTTCAGAAAAATAACCAGTAAGGATCTTTATGGTCGGAAATTAACAACCATGATGATTTTTTATAATTTTAACATGCATATAAAAAGTCGTCATAGTCAAAGATTTGGGACCATGATAATTTGATTTCAAAAAAAAAAATAATGGAGGAATAAGGGTCGTTAGGGAAAGGAGAAAAGGAGAGGGTGAATGATTTTAGGTTTAGATTTTCGAATAGAAAGGGGTTGATGAGTTTAAAGGTATTGGGATTTTAGGTTTAGTTATTAGGGGAAGAGTAAAATAGTATTTCCACCACCATTTGCCCCCCCATAATTTATAATCTGTGAATAAATTTGACATAGTCCCCTATTAATTCCACAAACCCCCAACCAAATCAGGAAAAATTAATGTGCATATAAAATGAGTATCTAAGCTAGGGTGGGTAATAAGGGGTGTCCTAGGATAGATAAATTACTTAGTTTCCCTTGATTAGTTTATTTATTTTACTTAATTTCTTCCCTTCTCTCTTCTCTATATCAATTGAACGCTAGCCCGTCTTCAATTTTCATCTTCTTCGATAAATATAGGGGTTTTAATCGTTATTCTAATCTGTGAATTAGTGACGAAGAATGAGTTGAAGTAGAAATCGAATTGATTGAAGTTGGAGAGCGAAAACCAAATCCTCATTGCCAAAAAATGTACGATAGAAAGTATTTCCCACAAACCCATGTCTTATTTTTTTATGATTGATGGATATATTAGGTTTAAATTGAAAAAATTAGGGTTTTATGACAGTTACAAAATGAAGTTAGCTGAAAATTGAAATGAATTATCAGCCGAACTGTTCATTGTTCTTCATTTTGAAGGTGCTAATGAAAAGTTCAGCTGATAATTAAACGCGAAAATGAGCCGAACTTCACTTTATGAAGAACAATACTAAGTTCACTGTCTTATTTTTTGTGCAAATCAACCGAACCTAAGTTCGGCATTACAAAAAAAATAAAATAAACAATTTTAAAAAATTATTTATTATCCATTAAAGGAATATATGGATAAGGGGCTTTTGATATCACTACCTAGTAACCCTATTTTGGCTCTATTTAATATGCCCACTAAGATTTGAGTGTGCCTAAAAATACCTGGTTTAATTGGGGGTTTGTAGAATTAAAAGGGGATGTAGGAACTCTTAACACACTCCATAAATTCTAGGGGGATACCAAAAGGTGGTGTAAATACCAAGTTACCTTTTCCCTAATAACTAATCCTAAAATCTTATTATACTTAATTCCACCAGCCCCCATTCTATTCTAAAATCAAAATCCAAAATCATTCACCATCTTCTCTATTCCAAAACCTAACGACCCCATTTCCTCTAAAAAAAAAAATCGAAATCAATTAATCGTCGTCATGGCCGCAAACCTTAGACTAAGAAGACTTTTCATATGCATGTTAAAAGTATGAAAAATCATCATGGTCTTTGATTTTCGACCATGACGACCCTTATTGTTCATTTTCACTGAAGACGAAGAGTCTGTTAGGGTCGCATCGGTTTTCACCTTAATCCATGACGACCCTGAACCGTTATTTTCGTTGAAGACGAAGAGTATAGTTAGGGTCGTCATGGTCATATTTTTGACCATGACGATTTTTCATAGCATGGTAACGTTGCAGGTAAGGGTCGTCATTGTTGGATGTTACGACCATGCCGACTTATGAAGAATCGTCATGGTCAAAACCTCACGACCATGACGACCCTTACCTTGTGTCTTTGTTATCCCACAATGATTCGACGGTTTTTACCAAAAATTCGACCATTAGTCCAATATTAGTATTTTACCAATCGATTTTGAGCTAGGGGATCTTCATTTTAAGCATTAGCATCACTCATTTCTGGAACCCTAGTTTTCAAATTTTTTCCTCCAAAAGCCCTTCTTCTTCTCCACTCATTAAAAAAAATCTCTAATTTTAATCCTAACTATAATCTATATAACTATTCTAATCTAATTAGTTAACTAAGCAAACCATGTATTAGGACTAATCAAATAAAGGCACTGTAGCCATTTATAAAAATATATGGATAAGGGATAAGGGATATTATTTTTGGATGACCCAATTTTATCTTTTCCGAAAGCCCTGTTAATTTTTCAAGCCCCATGTAACGTAAAAATAGTCTTCAATTTATTGATTTTTTTTGCTCTGGGCTGCCTAGATGAGGTTGGGTTTGTGTTCAGAAGATTTTAGAATCCAAGATTTTAACATAGTACCATTCTACTCTCATCATATCTCGTGATCTTATTGCCAAGGGGTACAAGTCATCCACAACAAATGCTAAAAGGACTTGGCTTTCGATTAAAGTTCAAGTGGCTCATGGAAGAATTAATGTTAAATAGCTGTCTGGATCAATGTAGTTAATTTTGGCCGAAATATCGTCGGTTTTATCGGTATCGGGGTTCAACCGAAACGAATAATGCAATACCGGTGGAACGGTATTCCACCGAAAAAATCGGCCGATATGTACCAATACCGGTTTAACCGATATTTCCGATATTTGTTTCTGTCCGTTAGATTAGAGATAAATTTTAAATCCAACGATCTAGATTCGTTAGAGAGAAATAAAGTGTATTGAGAAGAGATTCTCCATCGTTTCAATCTCTCATTCTCTCTTCATTTCTCAGTTGTGCCTCCATGAGTCCATGAACCCTAGTTTTTCTTCAGTGACGAAAGGTAAATCGAAGAGTTTGCATATAGGAAAGTTGAGGGATTTGCTGGTTGCAGCTTTGTGTTTGATTTTCGTTTGTGATTTGCGTTTACCTAGAAAGAACTTTACTGATTTGCGCTTGTGATTTGCGTTTGCTGGTTGCACCCGATAATAAAGTGTTTGATTGTTAATGGAATGAACTTTACTGGTTGCAGCTTTGTGATTTGTGTTTACCTGATATCGAAGAGTTTGCATATGGGAAAGTTGAGGGATCTGTGTCTAAGAGTAAGTGTAAGACTTACTTTTGCATTATTTCCATTGAAAATTAGCATATTTGGGTTTGAGGCAAATCGAAAAGATTGGTTTGAGTTAGGCGGATTTGCAAAATTTTAAACTTGTTACTTGGTTAACTTGTTTTCAATTTGACATTGTGATATATATTTTGGGATTAACTTGTTATCTGTGATTTTGTATATTGTGGTATCTGCAGGAAAGTTGAGAGATGCCAAAACATCATTAGATAAGACTTAAACTGGAAAAGGGGAAACTCTCTGTATCAAGCAGAAAGGTATGAGGAAGTTGGAATAAGTTGTTGTGTAACTCTTTTGCTCATATGTAAATGTTTGATAGACCTCACTATTGTGCAGGTTTCAGAATTCAGTGCTCTGTGTATGGTTGTAAGCAACAATACCTGCAAGGGGTCAAGATGGAATAGGAAGTCTTAGGTTCTAACTTTTAAGAATGTATTTAGAAGCTACTATGTTGGAATTCATGGAGCATAACTAGAATTGTCTCCCTTTGACTACAATATATATGATATAATAGAAGTAAGGAATTGTAGTGTTTTGGGTGTCAAAACTCAAATGTCGGTTTGCAATGCTTTTTTTTAGTTTTTCTACATTATGGATTCCGTGTTCAGTTGGAAGTGAGTTTCTTCGCTTGTAGTAGGTTATGGGAGAGAGGTGAGGTTAAAGCACTTGCTTCATCCAGATTTTCAAAGTGGATTTTATTTTCTTCAGCAAAAAAACTAAAACTATCTCCTGTAACACTTCACTCTTCTCTATTGATTTTATGTTCGGTACTCACTGCATTATTGAATGTTAGGGGTTACATATATTGTCTGGTTGCAGTCAGCGCATGTCATCTGATTGATTCTTACATTTAAGAAATCACTCGATAAGGGATTAGAAGTATGTACACTTAAGCCTTCGTCCAAAGATTTATTTTAAGGTTGAGTTGAATCTAGTTTTATGGCTCACCAGGTGAAATAGGATTTGGTTTGTTTATGTAGTTAGAATGGAAGGAACAATAATCAGAACTAGATACATTATTCATTTATCAATGCTATTAAAATCATCTTTTGTGCCCTTCTCTAAATCATCCTGGCATTTAGTTGCAGTTCTGCAATCTTAATGTTTGTTTCTACGTAGGTATACATCGGCACTTTATCCTTTACGGTTTAATGGAATGATTGAGGAGAAGGTTAGTTTTGTAGACTTCTTTGATGATTTGTTTGGAGATTCTCACAATTTCAAGTCTCTTTATTGTGCCTCACACTCTGTCAATCTATTTGTTAGCTTTGATCGACCGTTCTCTCCAGATGAGGTATTATAATTGCTGGATCGTTTCTACAATCTGGATATGCTGGTATGTGTGACCAATAGTAATTCTGTAAATCTCTATTTAAGACTAATAGATACCTTCAATTATTGCATCCTTATACTTGCACATTTGCGGTTAAATATTTTTCTTTTTATTTCTTCTACTGAAAATATCCAGAAGTCTGATGAAGAGGAGATGGAAATTCTGAATCAAAAGGAAGATTTTAGCTTACCGCAGAGCTACTTTATAAAGGAAGACTCCTAAGACACTAGATACTACATTCAACCCTTCCTCTCCTCTTTGTACATCCATTCCCAGTCGATTAATTTCACAGAACAATAACTTAGTCGCTACACTATTATACTGGATGCATGAATTGTTTAGTGTTGAGCAGTTTTTAATATAATTTGTTCTGGATTAACTAGCATTGACGATGAGTACTAGTTTTCCTTTCTAAACTTTGTGAAAAAACATTTGATATAACGTGTTAAAAATTATTTATAGTTATAAAATGTAAACTAATATTTTTTAATAAAATTATAAATATAAAATGTGTTGACCGATATTTCGCCGATATTTGGAACCGAAATATCTCCGATACAACAGTGTACCAGTGTATCGCTCTCAACCGGTACAGACCGAAATCCGATATTAACTACATTGGTCTGGATTAAAGTTCAAGTGGCAATTATAGTAGCATGATCCAATTATTTGGAGAGCTAACCTTAAATGTGTTCCTCTATTATCAAAAAAATTAAACAGAGAAAAAAGAAAAACAAGTAACATGGATGTGATGTTCAAGTTTACTGTAAGACAAACAATTGTTATCAAGAATGGCAACCGGTCATGCCTTGCACAGAAGAACGCCAAAATTTCCTCAATCATATAATTCTGGACACTAGCAGGAGCTTTGGTTAGAGTTAAGATGGAGCTCTAATATGATCGTACGTGCGGTGAACAGAAGCAGTATAAGGCATAAATAACATAGTGACAGTGATAGAGTCATGAAGATAATGGATATTACAAGCTAGCTCTAACAATTAGTGTTACCTGTGTGATAATTCTCCTAACCCATTTACTTGATTAATATTTTCATTTTACAAAATTTAATTCCATAAAAAACCTGAATCTACATGTTCTCATACCATTGAATTTCATCGTAAAATCTTCAAAGGCGATGAGCTCAGGTCTTCGGTTGTTCACTTTCAGCTGTCGTAGTGTCCCCTCGGCATGGTGTCCCCCTGTTTTTTGTTAGCACTAGTGTTGCCCTGCTTACTCAGACCTAAATTAGAGAGAAACAACACACATGAGTGACAAACTAGTAACCATAGCGTTCATTCAATGAGGTCCGCCCATCACCCGATTGTCCTTCTGGAGGCACCCAAGTCTCATAGTCTGGATTATCATTCTCAAGAAATTTAGGTTTCTCCGGACCAACAAGTCTTCTAGACTTCATTTTTTTTTGGGGGTGAGCAACAGTTTCGGTACTTTCATGTTCTTCCAGATCTTCCAATGCCAAATACCCTTTTTTATGCTTCAATAAAAACGCCACAGCATCGGCAGCCGTTGACGCACTAGCTTCCACTGATAGAGTAGGTTCCTCCGCATGCTTCCGTTTCCTTATTATTAAACCAGGGGTAGCATCTTCAATCTCCAACACCGAATTCATAGAAGAATTACTGGCCTTCACAAGAGTTTTCTTCCTATCTTTATAATCAATAAATTGATCTGGTTCATTCATATCCAATGGAACTTCCATTGGTTCAGAATCTTCCTTTTTTATGTCATCCGTTGCTCCTAGCCATACAGGTTTGGTGTCCATGTAAACAGCAGATTTACTTTATTTTGCTCCAGCAACCTCAGTTTTGTGTTTTTTTATAGCCTTAGGTTCGTTTAGTAATGATGCTAGGACTAGTTCCCATTTCAGGCTAGGACCATCTTTGGGCTCCTGTAATGTAGTAGAGCTCTTACTCTTTTCTACTGGTCGTTTCTCTGAGACAGGACAAGTAACACCCACCTCTTCAGATTTTGACACTTCAATTTTTGATATTCTTTTCTTAGAAGCTTCTCCTGTTGGATCTGCAATTTTCAGCAAGTAGAGGATTCTGTCGAGCTCGGTCTGGAGAGAAGATATTTCTGCCTGAAGTTGTGTGGTAGTATCAAGCACTAGTTGAGATGAAAGCCCAGTCATGTAAGCATCAAGGGCATCTCTACTTTCAATTGTTTGCTCAACTTCTGGTATCCTTTTATTTTTCTCACTCAATAGTAAACTTGCTTTGATCTCCATTTCACTTATGATGGCATCTTTCTTATCAAGAAGAGTATCAGCTGTTTCAACTGATGTATTTTCACCAGCTTTGCGTACGGGCTTCTTGTTCTTAGTACGGTCATAGAAGTCATCCTCATCACTTGAAGCTTCGTCTTCATCCTCTGTAGCTCCTTTGTTCTTACCAAGTCTTTTTCCGCCGCGTGCCCCTAGAATTTCTTGGATACTCTCATTCAGAGTCTCCTCCAAGCTTTCAAGTTCTTCCAGGATCTGAGACATTCGTTGTTCATTCCGAGCAATCTGAGTTTGTTGGCCTTGTGTTAATCCACCTTGAGAAATGACTTTAGATCGAATTGCATCAATCTCTTTCTTCATATGCGCCATCTTTTCAGTTCTTTTGATAATTTTTTCACGTGTCTTCTCCTGCCTCTCAGTAAGCTGCCCTTTGTAAGTTTGCCAGGTAATTTCTTCTGCAACCTCCTCAGCTTCTTCAATTGCATCTTCTGAGAGACCCCATGAGATACCATCAGCAAGAGATGCTTCCAGTTTAGCTCTCCGAAGTGAAGCTTCACGATCTCGGACTTCCTCGCGAATCTTAGCAGCACTTTGAATCTTATTCAAGTCACCTTCCGGTGGCATCAGCTCAGAAGGTCCTTGAAATATATACATTCGAGAAGACAAGCCAAATCGCACCACATCACCAACATGCAAATCCGTGTATGTCTTTGTCTTCACCTGATTCTTATTGATAGAAGTTCCATGCGTACTCGCAAGATCATAAAGGTATGCTTCTCCACTTTGTTTAAATTGGATAACAGCATGAAACCGAGAAATTGTTGGGTGATCAAGAACAAAATCACATAAATCAACACGCCCAAACATATATGCCCCCTTTATCGACACATCAAACCGGTCGACTATTGATCCATCCTTAAGAACCTCAACAAAGAAAGGATGACAAGGTGGAGCACTCCATCGAGGAATTGTATATGGAACTGCAACATTAACAGGTTCACTAGACGTAGTAGTCGAAATGGTAGCAGCAGCAGTACAGGTAGTAGTACTTTTCTGAACTCCTCCATCGATTTCTGTTTCAATTTTGGGGGATTAGGGTTTTTAGGAGGGGGAGGACCCATAGGGACCTTCATTGTTACAGAGTCTGCATCAATTTTGGGGGATTAGGGTTTTTGGGAGGGGGAGGACCCATGGGGCCTTCATTGTTACAGAATCAGTATCAATTTTGGGGGGATTAGGGTGTTTAGGAGGTGGAGGACCCATAGGGGCCTTCATTGTAAGATTTGGAGTTCCTGTATCGGCAAGAGAACTAAACGGAATATACATATTTATAGTTTTTGCAAAAAAAAAAACAAAAAAAAAAGAAACAGATTACTACACTGATTACTATTAGAATTATGTTTAATTTTTACTCAGTCCCCCTTGGATAACAGAAGGGTACAATCCTCTTCTCCATGTTATCACAACAGATGTTTTCTTACAAATTCAGATTTTTGAAGATATCGAATTTGGGGTTTTCTCAAGATTGGAAGAGAGTACTGATGGGAACTTCAGTGATGAGTTCTGAGATGTAGAGTTTGATCAATTTATACCTTTTAATTAAGTTATGATTGAATCCGGATTTGATGATAAGGTTTTGAAAATTGAGATTCTTTTTTTTCTTTTTTTCTGAAGAAGAGATAACATCATCTTCTTATAATCCATATGAATTCATCAATAATATACAATACTGAAAGTGAATTCATGTGGATTATCAGAAGATGAAGCTATCTCTCTTTGATTTTCGCCTCCTCCTTTTCTCATTGCCATCTCTTTTGAGTCTGTGTTAAAAATGGCTACCAAAGTCAGATGTTAGGTACATACGTACAGAATATATTGTTATCCTGAAGGCATATTTGTGAGATCTATACTACGTGTAACGTGGGTAATTCCTACCTCCATCTTGCACCATGACCATGTGGCAAACTTATATGCCGTGGCGTAAGATCATTGGCCAAGAAACTTTAACAGATCTTGTGACTCTTAACAGATGTAAATATGAGTTTACCCATCCCCCAAATGCATTTAGATAAATATATGATTGATTACCTTTTGGCATTCAAAACAAGAGGGTAGACACATTTGCGAGGCAGCTGTAACCGTTGGTGGTGGCGCACCGTCAAGCATAGTGCTCAAATATCTTTAATCCTCTTGCTGTAGAAATTCCAACAGATTTACATCCAGGCTCCAGCAATAGGTGAGACTCAGAAAGGGTGGATTTCAATTCACCTGTGTATCCTTTAGTTGTATACTTGTTCTGCCCAGGAAAAACCAATGCAAGATAACTACGAGGCCCACATTTCTTAATGAAATGTCGTTAAAAATACTTCCTTCAAATATTGTTCACTGACATCCGATAATCCATCAGAGAAGTATCAAGATATTAAAGCATCCATAGATTTCAATAAACATTATATCTGCCCTTATTAATGATCATTTCATCACTCTGTAGAGAAGATAATTGCAAAATGAGAATTTTCTATTAGCTACAGATACATGCAAATGGGCTTACTGTAGTACCTCTCTTTTAAGTATTAAGTCTAGGTTTACTTCCAAAGGATTCCGTAGTGCTACCATGGGTGCAGCTTGAACTTATCTGCGGTACCGATAACGACTGAAGTTGAAGTAAACATGCAAGATTTCCCATTCAAAAGTACATTTGAAACCCTTCTTGTGTGAGTACTCCTACTCTTTGTTAACAATCTTAAATCCCTGCATTAGCATTGCACACAAATTAGTAATTTACCTCTCGATGTAAGCAGTTCCATTAAAAATTAATAATTGGAAGGACAGCAAAAAAACTTACTATGTCCTCGTAAGGCGGCCCTGCGTGAAACCTTATAAGACATGTCTCACCATTGCCACCCTCCACTTTTTCTATGGTATATGTTGGAGCTGTAGATTGGTCTATGAGATCTGGGTAAAATATGTTAAACTTATAGCCTTGCACAATCTTCGGAGGCGGATTGTCATGGACATAGTGGTTTTGGTTGTACTTATTCCACTCATATCCAGTATGAACACGGTTGAAATATTTTGGCTTTTGCGGACGATATTTGTCATGCCACCAGTAAACCTGTGAATCTAGGTTTACTTCTGCTCCAGAACCAAATACTGCTTCTTCTTCCACAGTATCTCCCATAACTCTACTGCCACGTTTGCGCTCCTGTTTCATTAAAACAGTAGACATTAACATAACGAATCGAAATAGCAGTGAATAAATATAAAATAAATAGAAATAGATTAAGGTCTAACAAAGAAATCTAGCTTTATTACACCTAAATCATAATATGCAGACAACTTGTGGATCCTGCAAACTCACAGAGAGATGCCCCTGTGCCAATAATAATAGCAATCAGACAGTTTACCAGTTCATCTTTATCCTTGTCGGGATCGATTGCCTTCTCGTTTTCATCGTCATGCAGAAGTTCTGGAGAAAATGATCCAGGGTCTTCCTCTACCTCATGAACCCTTTCCTCTTTCAATTTGAGTTTGGGAGAAAAAGATCAAACATCTGCTTTCACAAGATGAATGTCAAATAAAGCAAGCAACATAATGGACAGCAAACCAGTATGTGGGTGTAAAATGAGATTAACACTATGTACCTTCCACGTCACGTGCAATTTCCTCCTCCGCTTGAGGTTTCGGATTGTCATGCTCAACTTTCAAACTATTATTACTCTTCACAGGGTTTTGTAGAAACTGCAGATCCTTCCGCAGCAGATTGAAGTGAAACTCCTTTAGAAAAGCCTGTGAGAATTGCACAATGCAACAATTAGTTTCAGCTAAGAACTAGATAATATGCAACCTAAAGAAGAAAACTCAGTTAAAATTCACATACTACCTTAACCCATATCTAGTCAAAGACACATAAGTTGTGTTAAAGTTAAAATAACTTCAAGGAAGCGCCTGCAATGCACATGTTGTCATGAACAAACAAGAAATATCATAATAAATGCAATTTACATAACAAACTTACCATTTCCTCTTCATGTTGAGCTTTTTCCATAGCCCTTCCCTCCCTTCTCTTCTTAACTTTCTCAATCTCCACCTACATGATGAATTTGAGTACAAAAACATTAGATTATGAGCACCGAAAATTAGTGGCATTAGTGCTTTTCCCACAAAAGAGAGCAAACAGTTAACTCAGCAATACGTGTATCACAAGTTTTACTAACAATACATCATCAATTTGAAGAGCATAAGCCGACATGGAACATAAAGTAGCAGCATAATCCAAAAAAAAAAAAAAAGTCCCATAAATAAGCTTAAAGACATACCATCCTTTCCTTGCGCATCTTTCTTTCCAATTTGACTGAAATTCCATCAACAGGTAAACCTTGACCAACTCGACATTCAATCTTCTTTTGCCACACAAAACTACAACACAATAATTTACAATTTCAATAGCTAGACTCCCACCCAAAATAACTAGGTTTTCCTTTCATTTCAAATTTCAAACTTTTAAATTCCACTCTATAACCATCATGCATTCACCAATTGACGCATCTAAGCATACAAAAAACTGAAATAAAGTAGACTTACTTTTGATTTAGGTTAGGATCACCAAATGGATTTGAATCATTAGCATAACCAGACACAGTTTCATTTTTTAATTTCTTCGCAACTTTCATCGCCTATGAAAAATCAAATCAAAATCAGAAACCCATAAAACTCAAAAATGTGTAAGGAACTTAAATATTCTTTTTTGAGTAAACTTACTTTCTTTTGAGCTTTCTTAATCAAATACTCATTGATATCTTCATCTGTAATCTCTTTCATTCCTCGAGAATCATTATCAACATCATCATTATCAGAGGAATTTCTAGGTTTCGTTCTACTTTTATCTCGCCCCATTTGATAATTGGTGACAGATAATACTCCAAAGATTTGAAGGGTTTAGTTTAAGTATACTATTCCCTCTTCTTTTAGGAATTCAGAACCTGAAATGTTTTATCCTGGGAAAGTGAGTCAACAGAATGCAAAATGCAACAAGTAGGATCTGGCCTTGTCCTCTTCTTTTTAGTTTTTAAATTTGTTTTTATTTTATTTTTGTTAGTTTTTTACCTCTTGTTGATTGTCTTCGCCTACACACTATTTATATGCCTTTTATTCTATTTTCTTTGATTGATTAAAAACAAAAGAGTGGGAATGTCTCTCAAAACCATCAACTTTTCTTCTCTTTTTTCACTTCTATCATGGCAATGGCCAATTGGCCATCCTAGCAAGTTTGTTAATAAAGGTTTAACCACAGACGATTTTAGAGAAAGGAATGTTATTTCTCTTAAAAGTTAAAACCCAAGAGTTAATAAACATTGTAACTCTTTTTCTTTTCTTTTATTTTTTCCTTTTTGGAAAGAGAAAAACAGTTTTTATGAAATCCAAACTCTAGAGTGAGACTTGATCGGACAACGGGATAAGAATTGATAAACATTACCATTTTTTTGGATTATAGTCTCATACATAGTCTCACACTGGATTGATGTTTTCCCTGCTTTCTTGAGAACTTTTATTGTAATAGAGAGGCAATAGAAAGGTCTAATGGGAATTTAGTTTCATTACAAAACTATACTCCTGCTGTATTGGTTAGGGGGTTAGTGATTGGGGCATACACGAGAAGCACATCTTTATCTAGAGCAATCTCAAGTGAGATAGCCATAATCTCTATAACTTATTTAGATAGCACTAAAATTACTTTTTAACTTCTATAAATAAAAAATTAAAAATTAATTTGTGAACACATTTTTATAATGATTTTTATAAGTAAAAAAAATAATTAATCTCTTTGTGAAACAAAATATTTTTACTTCTAATTTTTGAGACGAATTTCTACTTCTGGTATCCAAATAACCTATAAGGCCAAGTCATATGGAGGTAGCAAATGATCATATTTGATCAAAAACAACCACTATAGAGGTATCAAATTATCAAAATGACCTCTCAAATGCTCAAGTTTGAGCAGACGCACTGCGCGACTTACTCTTTGTCGCTCGACTAGGACTATGTCGCCAACGACTAACTTTTTCCCGCCTATAAATTCACCATTTTTAAATCAAGTTTTTACACTAAAATTTTCACCCACCCAAATTTTTTCTTACTTTCTACTCTAAATTATTTTCTACAATTTTTTTCAAATGGCCCAAATTGCAAATCTTAATTTGGCAACACAACTAGATTTTTCTGGAGTCATACTTGAAGCGGCTGTTAGTAAGATATGTGATGGTTATAAGAAAATAGAGAATGGAAAAAGAGGTCTTCAGGTTTTAGATGTTAACCAAGTCGCACCGAAAAGAAAAAGTAAAGTTCAAGCCAAGAAAAAAGAGGTAAAGAAAATTTGAAAGTTAGTTGTAGTATTTCTCACAAAAATAAGGGAAAATCTTCTCAGGAGCGTATCGAATGGAAGATACGTCAAATGAAGATAAACAGGAGGTCCAAGATTATCAGAAATTTTTACTGAGGTGTTTAAGTTTTTACTGCCCTAGTTTATATCTTGTAAAAGAGCATAGTATAGTAATAAGTTAATATAATGGAGATTAGTGTAATTGAGATTAGTGTTTTAGTTAATTGAATCAAATAATTAATTAAACCTGCAATCAAGTTAACTCCAATTATTTCCTACTTTTGAGCAAATGTAATTTCTCTTAACATTCATGTATTTAAATTCATTAACAATAAAATTAAAATAGACTATAGTTTTTGATTCAATATATAAAATCAAAATTACATGTTATTTCTTGGTTGATATCCTGGATGAAGAAAGATCCATCTTTCATTTTGGGGGTAGTTTCCTTATGCTAACGTGGCTCCTGTAGTAGGTTGAGTAGCATCAGGAGGTTGAGTTTCATCACTATAACCTGCATAAGGAACTAAAGGAAGCTGCGAACTGGATGCCCGAAAGGCCTGATACTCTGTGAAGGCTCCTACTCTAGGAATAAACTTTTGTCTTGTTCTACACACTTGTTGAAGCCTATTAACCAGCTCAGAGTGTTGACCGTCATTGGGATGACCTGGGATCCAGTTGTCAGACCGGTACTTCTCTGTAATTAGAAAAACAACGTCTGTTTGTAGAAGAGCATGTTCACCAAAATGGAAGTAAGTATACCCCCAGTGTTGTAAAAACATTGGAAAATTTAATTAGTTATTAAATGTAACATTTATAATTTTATAAGAAAATTATAAAATAATTAGTTATTTACCTCCAAAATTCTCCAAAAACAATTCAAACTTGGTTTGGCGCCCGTATAATTCTCGAGGCGCATGTAGATCGAAGATAACAGTGTAGACCCCAGACATACCGTGGAGCTAACTCTAAATTCTCAAGCGCTTAGAGAAAACCAACAGGTGTCACTGAGCTAGCATTTAGAAAAAGACATTGTCCTAGCACGTATAACATAAATACTCTTTCGAGCTCAACAAAGTGCCAAGCTTTCTCATATTCAGGATCCTCAACCACTTTTTCTGCATAACGTTTTAAAAAAGCTTTCAACCCAGATACTCTGATTCCACCATCATGGAGAATTTTGTGGTTATCATTTCCTTCGTCAGCATCACAGTACAATACAAGGCGTTCTTTCCATCTATTTTGTGCTTTCCACTTCCCTTGGTCATATGGAACAATATCTCCCTCGCATAGTATTACCGTCAACATATAAATATCTAACGACGTAATTCCTACAAACAACATTTTAAAATTAATTTTCGGCTATAAATCCAAAGTTTGCATCAACTTAATGTTTGCATAATCTAAAGTTTGAATATTTAAACCAAAAATAAAAATACAAAAAAATAATTAGGGAACAAAAAAACTTACGACATTCAAAATATTTAAAATATAACATATTTGCAGTCTTCCACCAACGTTCTAATAATACTTGAACAAAAGATGTCCTATGGTGCTTAGGGGATGCCAAATATAAACGATACCACAGAGGATATTTGCAGACTTTTTCTTTAACTGGAGTAGGGAGCCACTGATAAACGATACTAAATTCAGTTAAGCCACCTCTTAGCTTGGTATATCGAGTTCTCTCTTGATGGCCTGATATATGACCATCCACTAAACCAGTGCCCGCAAGCTGTCTAACCTGTTGGAACCCCTCATCGATCTGTATCCTGATCCCAGTTCACTCCACTCTTTGGGACTTCCCTTGTTTTCCTTTTCTGTTTCTTTTATTTCTTAAGAAACTCATTGTGGCTGAAGAATTTTTTGCAGTAAAAACTTTAATTTAAAATTTAATGAAGAGGATTTTGGTAGAATTGGATGAATTTTGGTAGAACTGGATGTGAAAATATAAAGAAAAGATTGTGTGTTTATAGACGGTAGAAAATTCATCGGGAGCGATGAGAAGTATATCGCGCTATGTCGCTCGATATATTTCTCATCGTCGAAAGCTTTTTTATAGTGGTATATCCTGTTTATCCAACACTTTACTGGACAAACTAATCCATTTAATATGGATACATAGGAGTTGGTCTAAAAAGGTGTTTATATAACCTTTGGGAAGTTATTTTCCGAATTAATTAAACAACCTAAAGAGGGTGTCTATAAGAAGGCTTTTCGTATTAAAAAAAGAAAAAGAAATCTAACACACGTGAGTATCCTCAAATGACACGACCTAATTGGTCAAGTGGCAAAAATCTCGTACTAGAGGGATCAATTAAAAAGTAAAACATCTGCAACCTCATTACCTAACACCCAACAGGAATAACCCGATTTGATCAAGGATTCAAGGGCAAGACTCTGGTACTAGAGGTCTCACTCACTCGAGGGGAATTTTTTTTAGAAATGCTAGGTTAACCGGCGAAATTCTGTTAAAAATTCCGACCCTTACATCTACCTAACCCCATTTTTATCTATTTATGATCCTTATGGTAGAGGGTATCCAAAAACCGTCGGAATTTTTGACTGTGGAAATCGGCGTAGGTGTAGCATCTCCGAAAAAAAATAGAGTAGCATTTTTATTTAGTAATACACCTTTTTCAAAATCACCACAATTGAAAAACTAAAGTTGGGCCCAAAGTTGTACCATACCGGATTTCAGTTCGTACCTGTCGAGGGCGATACACTGGTACATCGGTATACCGTGGAAGTTTCGGTTTAAATATCGGTGCATATATTTTATACCTATAATTTTATGAAAAAATACTAGTTCACATTTTATAACTATAAATATATTTTAACACATTATAACAAACATTTTTTCACAAAGTTTAAAAAGATAAACTAGTATTCATCCAAAATATATAGATCCATAGATTTCATACAAAGTTCAAACTGGAAATACAAAAGAAACAAGAACAACTTCAAAGTTTATCGTCCAAAATACTTATTAAACACAAATATTACAATTTTAAGATCATTAGATTAATTATAGATATTATCATATGCATATATAATTCTAAAATATCATAAAAAATATGAGTAACAATTGAAAACCCTAAAACAAGAATAAATTATTTTATTACTTTTTTTGAATTTTTTTTTTAAATAAAAAAAACAAAAAAAAAACGATTGTACCGGTCAATACCGATCAATACCGGCCATATCGGCCAAACCGGTATAGTCCATACCGGCCGATATTTTCAGTCAAATACCGTTTACCGGTATACCGGATTTCGTCTCGCTTTTTGACCGAAACCTACAAAACCGAAGGTATACCGGCCATACCGGCCGGTATGGCCTACACTGGTTGGGCCTCATCATGAGACTGATTATAGAATTAGTTATACACCTTTTTCTATCGGGTTACGTCTGAAAAGCGAGTGGAATTCCCATAGGCATGTTCGATAGAATGTCTGAGAGAGGAGGAAAATGCATTGTCTTGATTGGAGGCAAATTGAAAATGGAGCTGTTCAAGTTACAAAAATTTATTGGAAGAAATGTGAAAGAAAAAATAAAATACAGTGTCATGAAATCCGGGTGCATATCAAAATGAGGCTCGAAAACCCGGGTATGTGTGGATGCATGTATACATGGATATTTGCATTTTGTTCATATATATATGAATTGCTGCTTACTATATTATTATTATTGATATTTGAAATTTAGTTTTTCGACTAAAAACTCGAAACGATACAGTAAGATCCTCACGATCCGGCATTCATATATAAGACTTGTTTTCATATAGTTGTTCAAGTAAAACTGGTATACCACTATACCCAATGTGATCAGTTTTTGCCATATTATATAGTTGAATGAAGAAAATGATGTACTTGATGTACTTGATGTCAGTTCTTGCAGTGCATATATATAAGTTCTGATTTAAGATCAAAAATCTTGAATTTTGGACGCTTACACTCATGCAAAGTTGCATCTCAGACTCAATGCAACTTCTAACAGCATTCTTCATTTATTAAATGTAGTAATTACCAATTGGCATCTGAATATCAGGTATGATTCGTATGAAGGCAATTGTCGGCAGAGAGTGAGTAGTACTTATTAACTAGCCGTTGCAGACCATAAGCATCACAATATCACATGCTTAATCTGATCTCTCTGTGTAAATGTTTAAGATTGTCTAATATTAAACATCTGGTTGACCATCTAAATTATTAGAAAATCCACAGAGGAATCTCTATAGTTGACTTAAAAAAACATCTTATATGTGGTACTTCAATCCAGTTTTATCATACTTCTTAGCTCTTTGTTGCTTTAGATTACCGAAGAAGAAATATGGTGGAAGTTGGTGGTGGCGGCTCGATGGATGCTTTTCGCTTCACAGCACAAGTAATCCAAGGGAGATGGTTCATGTTGTTCGCGTCTGTCCTTCTCATGGGCAGTGCTGGTGGGACGTACGTTTTCGGAATCTACTCAAAAGAGATTAAGAAAACACTAGGGTACGATCAAACAACCATTAACTTGCTTGGTTTCTTCAAAGACCTTGGAACTACTGTTGGGGTTTTCTCTGGTCTGCTAGCTGAGGTGGCTCCGCACTGGTTTGTTCTTCTTGTTGGTGCCTCCATGAATTTCGTTGGATTCTTCATGATGTGGCTTGGTGTTACAGGGCGTATCAACAAACCTCATATTTGGCAGATGTGTTTGTACATTTGGATTGGTTCAAATTCTCAGAATTTTGCCAACACAAGTGTTCTTGTCACTTGTGTGAAGAACTTTCCTGAGAGCCGAGGAACCCTTTTGGGCCTTCTAAAAGGATTCACTGGCCTAAGTGGAGCTGTAATGACGCAACTCTACCTTGCCGTCTATGGTAATGATGCTAAATCTCTAATTCTCTTCATCGGATGGTTACCTTCCGTGATATCGATTTTTTTTGTCTACACAATCCGGTTGATTAATGTCGTGCGACAGGCAAATGTAGAGAAAAGAGTCATCTACAACTACCTGTTCTCATCGGTTGTGTTGGCTGTATTCGTAATGGCGATAACCATAACTCAGAAACACAAGACCTTCTCTCACATTGGGTATGTTCTCACTTCTACTGCTGTTTGTATCTTACTCTTCATTCCTCTAGCTGTGTCAATCAAAGAAGAGCTTGTTCTCTGGAATCTTAAGAAACAAAACATTGCACCTCCAAAGATGATAACTGTTGAAACTCCAGCTATTGTGGATCAAGTTCCTCTACCAATGGCAACCATGCTATCAGCAGAAGAGAAATCCAAACCAGAAGTTTCTTTCTTTTCTGATATATTCAACCCCCCAGAGAGGGGTGAAGACTATACCATCTTGCAGGCGCTACTGAGCATTGACATGTTATTGCTCATGATTGTTACTTTCAGTGGCCTCGGCACTAGTCTCACCGCGATCGACAATTTAGGCCAGATTGGTGAATCTCTTGGATATCCAACACTTACCATAAGCACATTTGTATCGCTTATGAGTATCTGGAATTATTTTGGAAGAGTTTGTGCAGGATTGTTCTCTGAAATCATCCTTATCAAGTGGAGATTTCCTCGAACGCTGGTGCTGGCCCTCATCCTTCTCGTCTCTTGTATTGGTCACATTCTCATAGCCTTCCCAATTCCTGGTTCTATCTACATTGCTTCAGTGCTTATTGGTTTTACTTATGGTGCTCAAGTAACACTAATCTACACAATCATATCTGAACTCTTCGGCCTCAAATATTACTCTACACTGTTTAATTTTGGTGTTTTGGCTATGCCACTCGGATCTTATGTATTCAATGTAAGAGTTGCAGGTTTCCTTTATGACAATGAGGCATTGAAGCAATTGAAGGTATTAGGACTTAGTAGGGAATCAGTAAAGGATTTGACTTGTATCGGAAAACAGTGTTACAGATCGTGTTTTGTAGTATTGGCAGGGGCGACGTTTATTGCAGCTCTGAGTTCATTTGTTTTAGTTATGAGAACGATAAAATTCTACCAAGGAGACATTTATAAAAAATTCAGAGAGGAAGAAGCTACGGCGAAGACAGCAACAGAAAATACTGAGTTATTGACTGTAGATGACTCCAAAACTAAAAATAACGTATCAGATTCTTGAGTAATGGCCATCAGATTCAAGCAATTCATCTTTTTTTTTTTTCTTTTTTTTTTCTAGTTTTGTTCTTTTGAATGATGTTTTAACATGTATTGCTCGATGTCACCCAATGCGTGACTGTAATCTGTACATTCCTCTGGTCATTTAAGAACCAAATTATTCAGGTAGAAATGGAAAAATCCACTTTCGGTTAGTTGTCCCATTGTTTGCAATAATATTTATATGAACCACTTGTTGCATTTTTTAGGCATTCCTGTTTTAGTTTGTAAACCAAATGTTTGCTACAATCCATAATTTTAGAATTTGGTTCAACATAGAGATTACATTACCACAGGTTGAACCTGGTAGAAACCTATACAGAAATGTATTTTATAACATTAATCGGGAAGTTCAAGATATTTCTTTTTTTCTTTCTTATGTTTGATTTTTATTTTTTTGCACCGATAAGGTGTTCTGTGTTCAGTTACCCGTTGACTCTGGTATGTTTATTTATTTATTTTGGTTGAAGCTTTATACAGGGGCTTTCTATTTCAATAAAAGGGCTTCTCATGGTTGAAGGTTAATCCAAATTTTGGATATGGGATATCCTATACCAATAGTAAATGTCCATATTATCCTTGTCTTCACAGAAAGTCTAATTTGCCCTTTTGAATTCATTAAAACCTAACCGTAGACATTCTTCTCCATTAATCGGTTTCTATTCCTTCTCCATTTCACCTTCCTTCTCCATTAAAATTCATCGTCGATTCGAAAATTTATAATCGCCGATCAAACAAAGAAAACCTAACTCATCAAGATGACAAACTCTACTAAAGGTATAGAAGGTAGCAGTGATTTGAATCCAAAACAATTGAAGAAGAAATCGGTGCTAAAGGCGATCAAACTCCCTAACCACAACCAATGGTGTATATGAGGTATGATTCTACAAGAACCCATGCTATTTTTCTCCATTTTATGATTGTAATGTGTTAGAACGATTGATTGCAAGTCCAAAAATTAGGTTTCCAAAAACATTTACGGTTGGGTTCGATTGAAATCCCAATTGTAAATATATGTTCTCAAGAACTTACGGTTGGGAACCCAATCATAACTGGTTTCTTTTAAATTTTACGTTCAGGTTATTTAAATACCCAACCGTAAATCAGAACGAAGGAGATGAAGATGATATTTTACAGTTGGGTTCGATTCTGAACCCAACCGTAAACTATTTTGCACTCAAAGAAAAATTTGTACTTACGGTTGGGTTCGATTCTAATTGCCAACCGTAAATTATCCTGGATAGTTCAATTTTTTTTGTTTTGAAGATTATTTACGGTTGGTTTCGATTGTCAATTCCCAACCGTAAATTCTCCTGCTTAGTTCAATTTTTTTTCTTGATGATTATTTACTGTTGGGTCGGATTGTCAATTCCGAACCGTAAATTCTCCTGTGTAGTTGAACTTCTTTTTGTTGATTCTTTACGGTTGGGTTCGATATGTGTAACCCAACCGTAAAGAATTCTGAATTTTTAAATTTTTGATTGATTGTTTGTGTTGAACTTTTTGGAAATTATCTAACTTGTATTGATTGTATGTTGTAGGAATAAGGATTGAGTCGTTCCATTGCCGCTGGGGAGTTGTTGAGTGTTGAAAAACAAAGAACACTTCTACAAGGGCTTAAAGATATACCTAAAGAGATATCTAAATCTGACGAGGATGTCCAAGAGAATGTTGTCGTAGTGGATGAATAACTTATGGAGTTCTTGAACGTTATTGTTTTATCTGTTGGTATCTTAAGACTTACTTTGTTGTAGTGTGGTTGATTATGGATTTGAACAATGCCTTTGTTTTTATTAGTTCTTTTTATGAATATGAATTTCTTAATATAACTTGAATGAATGGATTGTAGTTTCTTTTTTATTGTTAAGTGATTCAAGATATAAATAGATGAAAAAGCTCGACTCAGGTTTACTTACGGCTAGGTGTCCGCCAATTGCTTTTAATGAAAAAAGCATTAGGAAACAAAACACTAGATATATACATTTACGGTTAGAATATAAACATCGTACCCAACCGTAGAAAGAATATGGTTGGTTTTAGCCTTCGAACCTAACTGTTAATTACGGTTGGAAATCAAAAATCGAACCCAACCGTAACTGGTGCAACAAATACCCATGCACATAATGCGTTACGGTTGGGTCCTATGCTAAAACCCAACCGTAAAACTGTTACGATTGATTGTTCCGCCATGAAAATACGGTTACGGTTACGGTTATATTAGGATGAACATCTAACCGTAATTGTTAGTTACGGTTGGGTACGTTGCTGAAAACCCAACCGTAAAACTGTTACGATTTGGTTTTGCACCATGAAAGTACGGTTACGGTTTGGTTAGGATGAACACCTAACCGTAAATGTTGTCTACGGTTTGGTTCGAAAAGAAAACCCAACCATAATGTTCCCTGAATCACAAAAAAAATCATACTTTTTTACGTAATTTCATCAAATTTGAGCCATAAAAAGACCAAGAGTTTAAGTTAGAGGTATACCTGACTACTCTGGTTGAGTGAATCAAAATCTAGGGTTTTTAAAAAAACTATAAAAAATTCTCTTTCATTTCTTCTGCTTTTTCTTCCCACCAAACCAAAAAGAAGAAAAATTTGATTTGATTTGATTAAGTATAAAATTATTTTAGATTAATTATTATTAGCCTAATCTATTAGTTAAGTAGTTTTACTAATATTAACTAAACATGGGTAGTTTAGCCATTATGAAAGTATAATGGTAAAGGGTTTTTTGAAATTCATACCTAGTGTCCCTATTTTATCTTCACATGGGGAGCCCCTCTATTGGAATTAGGGCTGCACAAACCCGACCCAACCCGCCAACCCGACCCGCACCCGCCCAATTACCCGACCCGTACCCGTCCCCCGTTGAACGGGTCGGGTGTGGGTGATTTTTTTTAAACCCGACTTCTGGCAGGTCGAGTGCGGGTGATAGCTCCTCTCACCCGACCCGACCCACCCACCCGCTGAAATTTTTACACGTTGTTTCGGCACGTCTGTTTTTCACTTCACAAAGGGTTTTCTTCTTCATCTCAGTAACTCTGTTACATGCATAATACACAGGCGAGAGGCGAAATCGCATAGTTCTTCGATCAGGTAACATTCATTGTTCATTTACAATCCCATTTTTGTTAAGTTTGTGAGTTGCAGAGAGTCATTGTTCATCTGAAATCCCATAGTTGCTTACTTGCTTGCAGACTGCACTCGAAGAAATAGTTGAAGAAAAGTAGAAAAGTAGAAAACTAGAAAATTTAAATCAAATTTTACGTCGAAACAAGTAAGTAAATGGAACCCAAAACTTCATTTCCCATGAATCACCTAATGTTTTGTATTAATTTGTCCCTTGATGAAATTAATTTTTAGGGTTCAGTAAAATTTGGGGATTTTTTTCTTTTTCTGTAATTTAGTGTTTATTTGATATTGTTGTATTAATTTGTCCCTTATTTTGCTATTGAGTTCTTTACTGGTTTTTAAACCAAGCTCAATATAAAGTTTTTTATATTGTTTGTATTTAGGCAGCAATGCAAGTACTTTTTGTGGCACAGTAGGACTTGTAGAAGCTCACTTGCAAAGAGAAACCAGAATTAGATGTCATTTTGATGAAGTGGTGCATTGTTTAATCTCTTATCCATTGTTATTTAGTAAAAATCTTCTTTAGTGTTTCTATTAACTCTACAGAAGGAAGCTCATACATGTTAAATACAAATCAATTTCAGATAATATTGACGGGCTTGCTGATGCTATTGAACAAGGCCTCGTGAAGGCTGTAGGTGTCTCGAATTACAGTGGTAAGTTTTCTCTTGATCATTTGTTATCAAATTGTATTTAGGATAGTTCTAATCAGCAAGTCATTCAACGTTTCAGATTGATACATACCCATTATCTCTTCATCTGATTGCCATCGAATCATTTTGCAAAACTCACTAATGAATAGCCTGAATTGCAGAAAAACATCTACGAGTTGCTTACAAGCAGCTTAAAAGCCGGAGGATTCCTTTAGCTTCAAACCAAGTGAACTACAACCTTATATACAGAATTCCAGAGGAGAATGGGTCACTTTTTCTCATGTGCCTTTTAAGTAACTCATCCACAATATGTTTTTGAAGACATTAATTTTACGACTGTTCATTCTTTCTCCGCAATGTCTTCTTTCTTGGCTTTCTGTATTCCCTCACCATTTCCTTTCATTGTTTGCTCCAGAATGACTACTAACCTGACTCATTTCTTCTATATTTTTACTTTTGTTGTTCAGTATTTGGTTGCTCGTATCATTTTGTGTAGTATGCTTGGTTTCTTTATGAATGCGAAAATAGTTGATTTGTGATATGATGAAGATATCTGGATTTTATGTAATTGTTTCTGGATGCTCAGTCCATAACCTTCCAAACGACTTAATCGTTATGTTGCACATATTAATACCCAGAGGAACAGGAGTTAAAGGATACAGAAGTAACAGAAGAAGAAGAACTGTAGATTTTGAGTCTGGGCGGGTGACAGCGGGTCACCCGCACCCGACCCGCCGTAAAGTCGGGTCAGACCCAATCCGACCCGTTCTACGGCGGGTTGGGTGCGGGTGAGAAACTAATTACCCGCCAAATGGAGGGTCGGGTGCGGGTGAGGCCAAACCCGACCCGACCCACCCGATGTGCAGCTCTAATTGGAATGGGAAGCCCCTCTATTGTTTTGTTTTAATCTTATCCACCGAGATGTATTTCATCTTATAAAATTCTATTATATCTTATCATCAATTGAATTTTGAGGTACAGGTTCTATATAGTGGGGCATGTGTATTACATGACAAACATGAGGTCGTCGGAATAGATTTTTTATTTTTTATTTTTATTTTGGTTAATAAATTAATTAAAAAAAGCATACAATAAAATAGAAAAGAGCACAACAGTGCAGTAAAATAGAAAAGAGTACAACAGTGTGGACCCGAGCACACAGTACAGACATAAGATCAGGCAAAAGCCAGCTTTAGAACACAAAAGGCATCAAGACCCTAGCAACAACATAAAACAAAGAAAAAAGACAGCAATCATCTATCGTTTCTTCTTGGCAGATTTTTATGCCCCCTACCTAGTTTTTCAATGCCCATATCATCCTTCACTCCTAGTTTTCCAAGCTCCCTTTACATTCTATTCATCTTTTGAAATTTATCATGTAGCTCACCAAAGATTTTCCTACTTCCCTTTTCTGAACTCCCATTAGTAGCTCCTAGTAAAACTGAATATTTCAACATTTTTCCACTTCTTCAGTTCTAGTCAATGGTATCCTTTTTGGGATAACTTCAAGAGATTTAATCTTCACTTCCATATTATCACTTGAAGATACCATATCTCCAGTATTAGAGACATCAAGATCATGAGAATTTAGATCTTCTTCAAATATCTCAATACCATAAGGTTCAGAGTCAGAGTCTAACGTGCTGAAGGAGTTTAAAAAGTTTAACGCCTTTTGCTTATGAACTTTATCTTTTTTCCTAGAATTCTTCTTTCTTCTTGTATATGATGTCCATTTCTACTCAGTTGGTTGAACCACCTTCTCCAGAGCATTAGCTTCTTTATTCATTACCCCAACTAGATCTTTCTTTTTTACTACTGGGTGACCATCCTGAGCAGTCTCTAGAGGAGACTCGGAAACAATTTCCTTATCATCATTTACAGTCTCATGAAAAAAAAGACCACCATTAGATTCTTCATTGAGAACAATCTTGTCTACCCTAGTAACTGTTTTAGGAACCCACTTCCTGGTTAACTTAGGAGCAGAATTTGTGATACATTTATCACTTATATGTCCAAAGCTTTTACAATGAGATCAAGCAGTGAGTTTCCAAGGGTATTCATCCCTCACCTCATACTTCTTATCATCAATTTGAAATGGGAAAGTAGCAGGAAAAGAAAATGAAGCTTTAATTTCTACACAAACCCTTACAAAAGTCATTCTAGTCTTCATTGCAGTTGGAGCATATATCATGGTTGGTTTGCCTACCAGGCTTGTGATTCTAGAAAATCCATTTGCATTCCAGATATGTAAAGGAACATCTAATTGATCCAATTTTTTGTTCTATAGATGGTGACCAAGGACGAATAAGAAACAACTTGCTAGCAATATGAAGAGATCCAATTTCTAAATCCTAGCTTTATCTTATTCTTGAGAAAATTTAAACATAAAGGCTTGTTCTCCATGGATTGTCATAGAAAAGTTCCCTTTAAGATTCTACTGGGTAGTTAAATTTTCTCTCACAAAATTGAAATCCAGTCTTTTTTCCATAAAATATCCAACAACAAAAGATTCACGAGAAGATATATGAGTTTGTAATTCACCTGATGAGAAGTAAGCAAAATCCTTAACATCTTTTCTCGGTTCTTCAAATGCCAGCTTAATTGTAGTAGATGGCCGCATAGAAGGATCCTTGAAACAAGAAATATAGTTTTGAAACGTTGGTTTTTTTTCCTCCAGAAGATTCAATAGGAAGATCAGATCCATTTAAAGATGGTAAATTTTCAGACCCTCTAAGAGTTTTTTGTCTGATTTAATTTCAGAGACGCGAGTGAAGGAGGATGAACGGCGCCATCCATGGTGAAGACGAAGAAAAATTTTGCCCTAAAAAATCCTAGCGTTTTTTAGGACGACTCAAAAAGAATTTGGGGAGACTTATTTATACCCATCCAATAGATGTGGCTATGGGATAGCCTAACGGTAGGTTAAAATACCTATATACCCTTTCACTAATTAAAAAAATACATATATACTCTTTCACTAATAAAATTATAAAAACCTAAACCTTATAGCTTCTTCTTTTCTACCGATTATCTTCTTCTTCTCTTCTTTTCTAACTACCGATTGTGCCTAAACCAATTCATCGTAAACCAATTAATTGTAAACCAATTCATCGTATCATCGTAAACCAATTCATCATCGTAATTACAATCTAAAGATGTATCGACAAAATAAAACAACCCGTCAAGCTGATAATGCTAATTGGCCAAATTTTGCCGAGAGAATAAGAAATAGAAAGATCGTTGAAGAACATAGTGAAGAACACGAAGAACACGAAGATGATGATCTAGATACGGAGACTGATTCCGAAAATCATCCTCTCCAGCACTATCTAATGGCTCCAATAAGGTAAGGGTTTACCATTATTTGTGTTTATTTTGCTTCAATTGAATGAAATCGTCAATAGAATTTCAAGGGTTTTCGGTGATTTCATATAATCGGTAGTTTCGTATTTGTATTTATCTACCGATTGTGATTGTGTCTTCATTTCTTAAAAACATCGACATTATCGGTAGTTATATTTAGTCATTAACTACCGATTTTCTTCCTGTACCAAAATTTAGGCTTAATCGGTAGTTAGAATTTTTCATTATCTACCGATTATGAATGTTCGGAATTCCTCAAGCATATCCATATAATCGGTGGTTAGAATTTGTCATTATCTACCGATTGTCTCTCTGTACTCAAATGTAGGCTTAATCGGTAGTTAATTTTCTACCGAACTACCGATTATATTACATGGTTTCAATCGGTAGATAATCTATATCCCTAGCTATCGATTATGAACAATCGGTTGTTACTTTGTTTATTTGACTACCGATTATGTGTGTCCACAGCTTAGATTTTTTTGTTCCAATTTTTATGCATAATCGGTAGATAATCTAGGTCCCGAGCTACCGATTATGGACAATCGGTTGTTAGTTTGTTTATTTGGCTACCGATTATGATTAATCGGTTGATGTTTATGTTCTTTATCGACCGATTATATAGTGATTAAACGGTGTCTTATTAGAAATAATTGTTCTTTATTTTGTTATTATATGGAAAGGCGAGCTAAGCAAGCCCAAGATACAATTGTTTTGGGGCCTCGTCGTGAAGGGGGTAAGAAATTAACAGCTAGTGCAAGAAGAAAAAAGAGTGCTCGTGGAATCTCTATCACCGAAGGAACTCAACCAAGTTTTCCAAGAGTTAGAAACCAAGAAGAAGGAGAACCAAGTTCTACACAAGGAGAAGGACAAGGTACAAAGAATGTAATTAAGAAGAAAGGAGGACACTAAGTCCGCACCTTTTTGAAAATGAAGGGTATTGAAGAAGGCCAAATCCCTCGGTTACCAAGAGATGGAGGAGATCTGTTATTTGGATACAAAGACTCTTGGGCCAAAGAAATTTACTCAACTGAGGTAATAATTATAAAGCACAATTCTTAAGTTGTTGTCTTTTTATTCGTAGAAGTGTTAACCGTTAGTTTAATTATTTTATAATTCGTCGTGTATATTAGGACCACTCTGATGCGGTTCGTCTACTCAAACCTACAGCTGCACCAAAAAATATGAAAGACTAGGCGTTAGATGGTGAGTGTGAAAGGTTCAAGCAAATTATTTATGACTCGGGGTTATCTACTGCTGTCGAGAAATCAATGTTAGAGCATGACCGAGTGTTGATAGCAGCCTTCATAGAGAGAATGTATCCTGAGACTGATACCTTCCACATGCCGTTTGGAGAGATGACGATCACCCCAGATGATGTGATGCAGATTCTTAGTCTCGCTGACCATGGTACAACCGTCAAGTTTGATTACGTAAAGCAGTTAAGCTGGAAACAACTTTATTTTTACACTCATAAGTGCCTTGGTTGGGATCGAGCGACATCCGACGATGAGTTCAACCGATGCTTTCGTTACAAAACTAGACAGTTCAACATGGTTCACTTGATGAATATGTTCAAAAATACCAAGGATAAAGAAGAAATGAATCCAGAGTTTAGCAACGACGAAGTGAATGCTGCATCCACTGCATATCTCTTATGTGTTTTGGGATGTGTCATTTTCCCCAATTTTTTTGGCAACCGGGTCGACGCCAACCTTCTACAACTATTGCATCCTCTTAATAAAGTTCGTGATTACTCGTGGGGCACCGCATTCCATGCGTTCTTGATGGAAGAGTTAAGAAAGGTATCGAGGGAATCAACTAGCCAAATTGCCGGGAACGTGAGCCTACTACAGGTATTTTGGTAACTCTATTGATGCTTTGATTTTTATTAATTTTTTTCTCTTTTAAGAATCAATTTTCTCATACTTGGTTTGATATGTACACTAGACATGGAACTATGACCACTTCCCGTCTCTCGAGTTGGCCAAAGAGATCCGATATGGGAGAAAGGAACACCCATAGGAACAAAATACATCTTCGACAACAATCGTTCAAGGTCTAAGAAGCATCAATTGATTTCTTTGAGGAGGACATTAGACTTGAGACGTATAAAGATGTTTGCTTTGATACATACAAGGAAGACCGAGCTAGTGGATATATAGCGGGAAGGTCTGAGTTATCGTTTTATTATGGACCCTTGTGGCATCCTACAGGATATGTTATGTACAATGCCTCTAGGGTGATGCGTCAACTCGGTTTTGTACAAGAAGAACCTTGGAGTCATATGCGTGGCAAGTTCAAATTGGACGTGGAGAATTCTTTATGTGGTAAGGACTCTATCACAGTAGTTTACTCTGGTAACCCATCCGTTGAAGATTGGAATAACAGGATACAATATTTGATCAACGAGGGGAGACCTGTCAACCGAGGTTATGAAGTATATCCAGGCTATATGGAATGGTACCGGGAGCATTCTCATCTTCATGTGATCCGTGATAAAGGAAAGACCATCAATGTTTCTGATTATCCTTGTATCATCAAAGACAAACCTTCGGGTGATGAGAGGCTGGTACGTAATGTTCTTTCTGTTTGATTTTAATATTACGGCTTAATATTTTAGAGAATAATCGTTTGATTGTTATTGCATAAACACAGAAAAATAGGTTTGCGTTTTTCTCCAAGAAGATTGTTGGGTGTATAAAGGCGGGAGTGCCTGTATCAGTTGAGAAGATGAAACAACATAAAGATCTAATAAATAACATTGATAATGAAGCTTATGCAAGTAAGTTTGGGGAGAAAGCTTCGTACAAGGATAAGAGGCCAGCATCAAAACCCAGTGAAAGATTTCGTGGTTCATCGAGCGCTGATGGTGAAACCAATGTCCCTGATGCTGAAGCATATGTCCCTGGTGCTCGTCATCCTCGTACTAAAACCAAAAAATCTAGAAATCTGATTGTGGTTGTCTTTTTAGAGAACATCATTATCAGTTGGTTTGTAAGAAACTTGTTCAATGTTCTAACATTATGTTTACTTTATGGCTGATGAATTGATTACTTTACGGATGATGAATAAATTTTATGTTCTTTCTGTGAATTATCGATTGATTTGCTAGAGACTCATTTTTAATAAATAACTTTGTCGGAATTTTACAGTACAATCAGTAGATACTTAGTTTACATCAACTACCGATTAAGCATGTTGATCCACAATCGGTAAATAATTATCTACCGATTACACCTACTGATGGAACTGCTTGGTTTTTGGACACAATTTACATTATAATCGGTAGTTTAAAAAATTTCTAAACTACCGCTTATGGAATATGAATATTTTCAAACTTGGATAATTTTTTTCAATTTTGAATTTGAGGCAACATTTATAATCGGTAGTTTAAAATTTTTCATAGACTACCGATTATGGATTTTCAATATTTTCGAAATTGGAAAAAAATATCAGTTTTGAACTTGGGGCAACATTTATAATCGGTAGTTTAAAAATTTACATAGACTACCAATTATGGAGTTTCAATATTTTTGAAATTGGAAAAAAAAAATTCAATTTTGAATTTGGGGCAACATTTATAATCGGTAGTTTAAAAAATTTCATAGACTACCGATTATGGAGTTTCAATATTTTCGAAATTGGAAAAAAATTTCAATTTTGAATTTGGGACAACATTTATAATCGGAAAAATTCTTAGACTACCGATTATGGATAATGAATAATTTTGAAATTTGAAAATTCTTTCAATTTTGAATTTGAGGCAACATTTATAATCGGTAGTTAAAAAAAAAATTATAGTACCGATTATGGATAATGTGAATTTTGGAGATTTGATAATTTTTTCAATTTCGAATTTGGAGCAACATTGATAATCGGTAATAAAGAAAATTTTTTAGACTACCAATTGTATAAATCAGAAGGTAATGGTGATCCCGATACTTCTGATTGTTTATATTCGTACGAACTTAGTGTATATATTTCCTGTACACTCTTGTTACACCAAGCCTCAACGGCTCTTTTTTTTGAAAAAAAGAGCCGTTAGGACTCTAATCTATATAAGGAGGGTGACCTCTTCTCATTTATGTACCTCCAATACATTTTAACTGTCCAATATCGAAGTAATCATTGTATAGATTAATGGTTCAACCGTTCACGGTAGGAGAAGATTTATCGCTATCTAGGCGCTATGTGCAATTCTATCCGAGGCGAGGAGAAGAACGTAGGCAAAATGGTGTAATGAGTATGAGTTATTTGGAGAGTATTCACGAACATTTTTGCATTGACACCGGGAACCCCAATAACCGTAATAAAGCTGATCTTTTTTGTCGATTTAATTGCATGAGCAAAGAAGTTGATCCATTTGTGAATTTAACTTATCTTGTCAATCGATATCGTTTAAGGGGTGAAACTAATGATTAAGTTATAGCGAGATCTCTCAAGGAATAGCGACGATGTAAATGATCAAATTACCGTTACGAAGCTCATTTCAATATCATCAAGGTGATGGACAGATTCAACCCGTTTAAGGTTCTTCCACGCCGCTTAAGGTGAAGGGAATTCTCCAAGACAGAATATGAAAATAAAAATTATATAATAATAGTGTAAAAAACCATTTATAGTCTTTCCTAACACAAAACCTAATTAGCCTCTTTTTCTTCTCATTTCCTTCTCTACCTCTTTATTCTTCTTCTTCTCTACCTATTCTTATATTTCCTTTCATTTTCCATTTCTTCTTCTCTACCGATTCTTCTACTCCCTTTCCTTCTCCATTTCTTCTCATTCTCCATCGAAAATGGCTCCAAACTTTTTTGCTACACAATCAAAGAAGGGAAATGAAAATATGGTGATCGAAGAGTCCAAAATCATTCAACTCAATTCGTCAACTGGTTCCGACGATATGACTCTCCATCAATTTCAAAAACCCTAGAAAAAGTAAGTTACATCGAACTTTTATGTTTTTAATGATTACTTTGAAGAAATCATGATAATTTTTTTTATAATTTTCTGAAACGACGCATAATCGGAAAAAATTTGGCGGACTACCGATTATGCCTCGAGTCCATCATTCCTAAAGAACATCATGAATAATCGGTAGATATTGCATAATTTTATCTACCGATTATATATTGTATTTTAGATAAACCAGATTGCATATAATCGGACATATACTGAGAACACGACCTACCGATTGTATGTAATCGGTTGATATTGCATAGTTTTAACTACCGAATGCGTATAATCGGTTGATATTGCATAATTTTAACTACCAGTTATGTGCTTTTGTTTATTTTATAATAGCTACTGTGTAGTTAGTTAATAATTCATGTTTGGGTATGTTCATTAGGGTTATGGATGAAGATGAAGTTCTTTCTCCGTCTGAAAATGCTAAATTCTTTCCCGTCCTCTTTTCAATTTACCGAAAGAAGTTAGTGATGTACAAATAGGTCAAATGATGCTGGATGATCCAGATTTTTTACGAATGATAAACGATCCTGATTCTTGGTGGAACAATGCTGACAATCCCCTCAACTACGATGAAGTTCCATCTTCAGATGAAGGATCAAAGGGAGAAATGATTCGAATGATGGAGGCTGATCCGTATTTTGATCCTCGACTCTTTTTCAGGAAAAAAGACTTTTCAGGCGTAAACCCATACTACAACGAAGATGGCGAGTACATAGGTCCAATTGATAAAGATGAAGATGTTGATGAGCCTAAGAAGAAGAAGCGAGTAACAAGGAGTGGAAGAATTTAATGAGATCAATGAGATTGATCACTTTGAATAACTATGTTGTGTTTTGTTTTTTTCGGATGTTTTAAGTTATTTTCGGATGTTTTAAGTTACTTTGAACAAGTTCTCTGAAATAATATTATGAACATGGTATGTTGAAATAGTATTAGAAGTTAGGTGTTAAGTGAATTTTCGGTTAGAGCCGGCACATCTTGATACTCAGCTTCAATATGCTCATTCTTAGAACAAGATAAGAGTGGATAAGTAGTGTACCAAATCATTTGCATAGTGTAGGGAAGTATCAGGACCCTCGTATGAAACATGATTAACCCATTCAACAATCTACATAAAATAGCAGTGAGTTAGACAATAATAATCGGTAGATAACTACGTTTCTATACTACCGATTAAATACAATCTGTAGTTATTAATTTCCCGTACTACCGATTAACAACAATCGGTAGTTATTTATGTTCAAGTACTACCGATTATGACAAGACAAGTTGTGTACACAAAAACAAGTATAATCGGAGGTTTAATTTGTTAAACAACAACCGTACATAGGAATCGGTAGATAAATTTGATCTTTAAACTATATATTACAAAGTGCATAAATTTTAAGTTGAATTCATTTTGGCTACAATCGGTAGATATAAATTTTCACCCACTACCGATTGTGAAAGATGAAGAGTTAAAATTTTTGTAAGTTTTGGGAATTCATTTTTGGGGCGACAACTATAATCAGTAGATATGGTACTCCATTAAACTACCGATTATGAAAACAAAATTTGGAAAAAAATCAATTTGGGAATTTTGTTTAATCGGTAGTAATCAAAATCACGAGACTACCGATTATACCATTATTTTGGCACAGGAGTGTAATCGGTAGATATGGTACTCCATTATCTACTGATTCTGGGACGTCCATGGCATTAAATGCATGAAAAAATAAATATTTTTTTTGTTAACGATCACATCCAAACGCATACAAAGTGGGTTTTTGAGCTTCAATATTATGTTCTTCATGATGTTTCTCACTTCTTCCTCATACTCATTCATGTTTGTTATTGATTTTAGATAAAACCTAGTTTTCTCAAACTTCTTCTTCTTCTTCTTCTGTAACACACTCTCTATTTCTATTCTAAAACTATAACTCAAATAATTTTCTAACACTAACTATAACCAAATTTAACAAACTAATTAATCAACATTAACACTAATTAAGTAAGGGCAGATTAGTCATTAAAGAAAATATATGGATAAGAGGTGTGCTGATATTACTTCATAGTGACCTTAATTTGTTTTATTAGTCGCCCAAATTCTTTTTGTGTCGCCCTCAAAAACGCTAGGTAAAAAATCGTCTTGAAATCTCCTTGACACATCATCAGAGCAAGAGAGACAAACTCTATCAATCGTCGGAGTCAAGTTACCTCTGTAGGCCAGCGTTGCTCCCATTAAATATCAATGTTGCTCCAGTATTTCATTTTGTATAGTTAAGATGTAACCGAAACGACTAGTATATTGCAAAGTCAGTCAATTGTAGTTATCATTGCATAGCTCTTATCAATAATTCCTAAGAGACTTCAGAAAGTTGAATCACCAAAATAGTACTGGTTTTCCTTATAAATTCTGCTCAACATTTGTCTTTCAATAATCTTCTCATAGTTTTCGACTTGCTTAGAGAGTTCAGTCTTCTAAGAAACACTTAAGATATGGTGGTTACTGCTGGTGGTGGAGCTTTCCGCAAAGTAGATATTATACCTTTTGCAGGACAAGTTATTCGAGGAAGATGGTTCATGATGTTTGCTTCTTTTATCATTATGGGCAGTGCTGGTGGTACTTTTCTCTTTGCAATTTACTCGAAAGAGATTAAACAATCTCTTGGGTATGATCAGAAGACCCTCAATTTGCTTGGTTCTTTCAAGGACCTTGGAATTTCTATTGGGGTTCTTGCTGGTTTGCTTGCCGAGATAACACCACCTTGGTTTGTTCTTCTTGTTGGTGCTGCTCTAAACTTTAGTGGTTACTTTATGCTGTGGCTTTCTGTTGCCGGTAAATTAGCGAAACCCCCTGTCTGGCAGATGTGTTTGTATACTTGCATGGGTGCTAATTCTCAGAACTTTGTCAACACGAGTGTGCTCGTTACTTGTGTCAAAAACTTTCCTGAGAATAGAGGAGACATGATGGGTCTTTTGAAGGGATTCACCGGCTTAAGTGCAGCTGTAATGACTCAAGTCTACCTAGCCATATATGGTAATGATCCTAAATCACTGATCCTCTTTATTGGTTGGCTCCCTTCCGTTTTGGCGATCTTCTTTGTCTACTCTATCCGGTTGATGAAAGTTGTACGGAGTACAAACGAGAGGAGAGTTTTTATAAAATATCTGTTCGTATCAACTGCATTAGCTGCATTTATTATGGTTATAATCATAATTCAGAAACAGAAGCCTTTCTCCCATGTTGGATATGTAGTAAGTGCAAGTGTTGTTTGTTTCTTGCACCTTCTTCCTCTTGGTATAACAATTCAAGAAGAGCTTAATATTTGGAACCAAAAGAAAGAAATCCTGAAATCCACACCTACGGAAGTTATAACAACTGAGAGTACCCGAGAAGTTGTGGATATGACAAGTTCTTCACTGAAGTTGGTGGATGCAGGAAAACCCAAACAGCCTGAAGTTTCTTGCTTTTCGAACATTTTTAACCCTCCAGAGAGAGGAGAAGATTACACAATATTGCAGGCATTACTAAGCATTGATATGCTATTGCTTCTCGTTGCGACTTTTAGTGGAATGGGAACCAGTTTTACAGCAATTGATAACTTGGGTCAGATTGGCGAGTCCTTAGGATACCCAGATCATGCCATAAGTACTTTTGTTTCTCTTGTAAGTATTTGGAACTATGTTGGCAGAGTTTGTGCAGGTTTTATCTCTGAAATTCTTCTGAGAAAGTGGAAAATTCCTAGAACACTTGTGTTGGCTTTCGTTCTTCTCCTCTCCTGCGTTGGTTTCTTATTTGTTGCACTTCCATTTCCAGGCGCTCTCTACATCGCTTCAGTGATCCTCGGCTTCTGTTTAGGAGCTGAGGCTTTATTTATTCTCACTATCATTTCTGAACTCTTTGGTCTCAAACACTATTCAACCTTGTTCAATTGTGGGGTATTGGCAATCCCCATCGGATCTTATGTATTCAATGTTAAAGTTTCCGGGGTAATTTACGACAATGAAGCTATGAAACTAACAAAGATTGAGGGATTCGGTAGCAATTCAGCCAAGGGGTTGACTTGCATTGGAAAACAGTGTTATCAATTAAGTTTTCTTATAATGGCAGCGGTTGCTTTCATTGGTACCCTTGCTTCACTTATTTTAGCGTTAAGAACTCGTAAATTCTACCAAGGAGATATATATAAGAAGTACAGAGAAGATGCCATTGCAAACTCAGATGAAAATGAAATTGTTTTGTCTAATGTTGATAATTCCAAAACTAAACCTGATAGCACATTTTACAACAATTGCCGTTAAGGCCTTGTTATTTCAATGGCGGTTACTATCTAAAGCGTTCAAAGGTTTATTTTTTGATGATCTGACCGCGAACTGGGGCCGGAATACATATAACATGTAATCTTTATTGGTTGTATTCAGCTAGGCTATGTTGTTGTTATGCTAGCTTTTGGTTTCTGATTGTAAAACTAAGTTTTTCCATTGTACATTTTGTGGCACTATGATATCAATTTTAGCCTTTCTTCAACAAAAAGGAGAAGTACATTGTGAATCAAAGCACAAATTTTTCAATGTATATTAGAGTCAGGCAGTGTCTTTGTAGGGTATAACTTTGGCTGCCTCTCTAACTGCAGCTCTACTCTGGCAGAGGTGAGATTGCCAATAGTCACGAAACTCTTACGCTGCATGAACTAAGGGATTCACCTTTAGTCTCCTGATATTAATATTGGCGTGTTCCGGTGAGGTGCATGTAAGTAGAATCCTATGAGATCATAATTTGGCTTGTCTCGGCTTATTTCGTGGAAATTTGGCACCTTGCATTTTAAGGACTTGTCTAATTTTATCATTCTTTTTTAGTTTGTCTGCTTGTTTCTTAACTAACTTTGGTAGTATGCTGTGAACAAAAACAGATGCTTGTATGACGAATTTTGTAGCAATGTGGAATCAGCATGCCATATCCTCTATTCAATGTATATTGTAGTCCAGATCCAACTAACAACAAAAATGATGTGATTTTTGGAGTTTTGGCATTAAGAGATGGTGCATTCTTGCCAAAATTCAACCTAGCACTACTATAAGTGGATTTTGTACGAATCAGTCGGTCCTTTCAATTTCACATCTTGAAGCACACAACTTTGTGTCAGAAGCTGCTTGGCATTGCAACCATAGAAAAAGTCTAGATTTGATACCAAATTAGGCAATTACTCCGTTAGAGAGCCACGGTTACAATAAAGAGGATCTCTTTACTTTTCTTGAATTGACATTTGAAATTGATTCATTGAACGACAATAGTCAAAAAATGTCATCACATATCATCCGATTCATCCCACTTCACCTAGTTTTGCATATGTTGAACTAAAAAATCTACTTGTCCATTAGTTGCAATTGTCAATCCACTAATTATGCCATCTTATGTGATGCAGTACATTATTATTTTTATTTTATTATTTTTTCTTTATTTTTTTAATTTTTACTGGTTATAGGTACGAGTGTACTAAGTACGGGTAGACACATCTCACCGGACCTGTTCTTGAGCAAATCCGGCCAAATTGCGATTTTTAACCTGACTCAACCTCTACCTCCGATTCTACCCATAGGTGGAGAAGCAAAAAGAGATTCGAAAGAGCAAAAATCATAGTCTTCATTTGATTTCTAACCCTGATAATATAAAAAAAAAAACTACATTAAGTAGACACAAAAGTTCTAACAAAAGAACAGTGTTGCATAGTCTTGCACAAACTTTAAAGCTAAATTGAGACAATTGTAATGGTAAGATTTTATTCACTTGTTGGATTGAATGACCGACAATGTTGAATTTAATATTCTGTGCAAACTTTTTTAAAGAGCTTTAATTTGATATTTTTATTTAATTGGTTCCGTTATTATGCATGTTAAAAAATTCGTCCCTTGTTACATCGTTATTAAAATCAAATAAAAAATGATATTGAAATATATCACATGAACGCTTGTTAGAAGTTCTATGGCTATTCAGTTTAAAATTTCACTATCGTATCGACTGGGAATAACGATCAATCACACGCTTCAGAAACATTACCAGCTCTTCCGTTGATCAAGTAAATTCCAATGCTCATCTGTCGAATTTACTAACACCATTCACCAATCCTCTTGATCTGCATCACTCAGACAATCCTACAACAGTCTTGGTTACCCCTTTATTGACCAACGACAACTTTGGAATATGAAGTCGCGGTGTGTCTAGCTTTGAGAGCCAAGAATATGATGAGTTTCATTAATGGAACCTAAATTAGCAAAACCAGCTGAGGATACTGATGACCTACGCAAGTAGATCAATGCAACTACATGGTGAGTAGTTGGTTGCTTAATTCCCTTGTTTCTGACATTCATTCTAGTATCCTCTACCGTGAAACAACAAAAGAGATTTGGGCTGATTTATGTGAGCGTCACTCACAATCAAACGCATCAATAATCTATCAACACAAACATTCAATTGCTTCTTTGAAACAAAAAAGACAAGATATCTCCTCTCATTTTACTAAGCTCCAAACACTTTAGGATGAACTCAATTCCCTTATTGTTGTTCAACCATGTATTTGTAGACATGTGAAAGAGATGATGGAACGCTTCTATCAGGATTGTTCAATCGGATTCTTGTAAGGGTTACATGACCGCTTCTCTGTACTACATAGTCAAATCCTTCTTATGGATCCTTTTTCTTCAATCAGAAAGATGTCCGTCAGGAAAAAAAAATCTGGTTGAAGGAAAAGGATCCATGAGAAAGGATTTGACCACGTACTATGGAGAAACTTTCATGTAATCTTTCTAAAAACTCGATAGCACGATCTTGATAGAAAGGTTCCGTCATCTTTTTCCCATGTCCGCAGATACATGGTTGAACAACAGTGAAGGAGTTGAGTTCATTCCAAGTGTTTTGAGCTTAGTAAAATAAGAGGAGGAATCTTGTCTTTGTTGTTTTAAGGAGGTAATTGAATGTTTGAGCTGATAGATTATTGGTGCATTTGATTGTGGTGGGAGGTTAGAGAGTTATCTGACTATTCTGAGTAGTATGGAGAAGGTGGTTTAGGCTTCTAAAGAGGTGTGTGAAGATTAGTTCCAAACTGATATAGCATGTGGGTACAAGGACAACAAATATTATGCCTTTTTTGTGTTATTGGTGCAAGTAGGGCAAAGGATGTTTGGCATGATGCTGAGGTAGTAAAGGATGTTGAAATTATGAAGGTCTTCGTGAGTAACTTTTTATAAGAAAAGTCTAATTTTTGATAATTTAAAATTACACAAATATTGCTATAGTCCGCAGGCGGTTGGGTGGGTTGAGCAAACTGGTGGTTTGTGAAGTAGGCTGAGTGAAATATATAACCATATTTTGCAATGTATTGCCCAGATTTAGAGAAAGGCCATATGTGGTTATCTTCAGCATGATTTTGTGGAAGCTGGATGCTCAATATATGGTGGGCAATGAGACAGTGCAGTTGTATCAGGGTAATTTGGTGGTTGGTAGGTGAAGTGGTATCCAGCTGGTTGATATGGTAGTGGTTTGACCATTTCCGATTTAGAAAATACGTTTATCTAGCAAAATAGAAACAATGCTAGCTAATTCTTCCATATACGACTGTCCTATCATTGAGGTTAGAGTTTTAGTTTCACATGGCTGTTTTTATATGATCATAATCTAATACGATTGGTTCCATGAGTTTTCTCGATTTGGAAAAATAACTCCCAAAAAAATAAAGTTTTTATTAAATTTGGGGAATTTGAGAAATCTAATCTTAATCATAGTTATAAGAGTAATTTCAGTGGGCATTGTCATTTTAGCCAATAGCCAAGCCATGTGGCTTGGGAAACTCGATTTTGGGCAGTGGAAGAATTGATAAATTAATCAAGTGTACCCAATTTTTATATATACAAATATTTCTTTTAATTGGTGGAGTCCGTTTTATATGTAAACAAATAATTATTTAATTAAATGGGATCGGTTTCTATTTTAAAATCAGTATGTATATAAATTAAAATATTTAAATTTATATAATATATATATATATATATGGGGTCGGCATTGTTTCTATTTTGCTAGATAAGCTTATTTTCTAAATCGTCTCATGTTGATTCAATCGACTCAACTAACGCCCCAACAGGCAAACCCCCACAAATGCCCATTTTTCAATCCCTTTTTTGGGTTTGTCCATCCCACTGTGGGGTGGTAATTGGAAAATTATCAAAAATGCCCACGCCACTAGATTTGCTCTAAAGAGGAGTTCTAGACAAAAGATTTCTGGATACAAAAATGATATTAAAATGCATAATAGATTGTGTAATGATCCCCTAGAGTCATTTGATCATCTTTTCTTTGAATGTTCCCTATGCTAGATCCATTTGGCTCATGATGAGTGCTAATACCAATAATTTATTAACTCTGCATAACAATTTTCTTGATTGGATTATTAGTTGGTTCTTTGCAGGAGACTCTCAAGCTGATGCTACTAGTAGTGGTAGTACTAATAAGTTATATTTGTTAATGACTACTATTTTGTTTATATGGAAAGACAGGTGTACTCTTATCTTTCAGAACATCAAGTCAAATAGGCAGGTAACGGTTGAGAGGATTCTAAACTTAATCAACAATTGTTGTGTCACTAGTGTTGATAGTAATTGCTCTTTGCAGATTCAAGGATGGGATCCTCCTGGCAATAATTACTGTAAAATTAACATAGATGCGTCATTTGTCAAAGAAACATTACAAGGTGGTATTGGTATAATAAATAGAAGTTTTTATGGTGTATACAATGGATTCAAAGGGATATATTTCAATGGAGGGATGCTGAAGGATAATAAAGTGGAGCAGCTGGAATGTCTAGCCATGAAAAAAGTTGTTGAACGAGTTGCTACTGGAGGATGTGAAAGAGTAGTTTTTGAATCAAATAATGAATCCTTAATAAAATTCATAAATGAGAAAAACTCTTATGTTCATTGGATGAATGAGTATGTTATTCTTGACATTAAGTTTTTGATAGATAATCAGAGATTTTGGGTCTGTAAATGGGTCCATAGGTGTAAGAACAATGTAGCTAACTTCTTAGCTAAAAAAGCAAGAAGTGGAAAAAATGATTTTGATTTTGACGGGGAATTACCTCGTGATGTTCAGTTAGTAGTTGCAAAGAACTGCAATATATAACTTATTAAGCTATTAATAAAACCTTTTCTTGAATCAAAAAAAAAAATAATCTAATCTTAATCATAATTATGTTAAACATATATTAAATAAAGAGCAGTATACTCAAACTATAAATATGGATTCATCCCGGAACAGTGTTTGATGGAAAAATAAAAACCAAGTGAAGATGATACGACGGTATTTTAGATTTGATCGACCAAAAGTTCCAATAAAACACCATCCATGTAATATGCAATTAACTACAAGTTATCTAAAATATTAGTTTTGCAGGAAGAAAAAAACCCTGAAATATCACAATTATAAATAAGCGGGAAGTCTAATTTCTAATCCTATGTTCTCTAAATTAATCAAATCCAACAGTCCCAGTACCCATTATCTCACCACATTCACAATCTATGTTGTTGTTTAAAATCATCAAGTAACATCCTATTTACTAAAGGAGTCCCAGTACTCCTTACCACCACATATACTCCATCCCAAGACCAGTATGCTTATAATTTTTTTAGCATTTCAGATATTGTCTTTAAGCAATCTTATCTCTTCATCTTCGGACAAATCAGGTTTGTACACTTCATTTTAAATTACAAACACTGCACTTTACCTAATCCTATTTAAAATTGATCATGTATTTCTACAATATTTCCTGATGCTGTTAAATCTAAAACCCAAGCTTCGCAGACGTAGTAAAAATGTGTTATACTGGAACCTTGGTCAAAACCTCCAATAATTAAATGTCCACGGTGGTCTGTTGGTATTTCACTGCTACCCTACGATCTTCTTTGGCATATTTGTAAAATATAGTAAATAAAGTGGTAAATCAAATAACAATCAAAAAAAAAATGATAAACAAACAGATAAAACATAATAAATTATTTTATTTTATATTTATTGGAGTCAAGATCTATTTGAATCAATTATTTCGATCGACTATTTTTATATAGATGATAAGTAAATAGGCTGTCGTCGATAGTACTAGTATCCAATTGACATCTACCAACAAGAATAGAAAATAATGAAACTTATCATTATGGTGAGCCTCTTTGACTACATGATGTAGTCTCTTGCAAACAGAAAACTTATAAACTATGTCATGCTACCTCAATCTCTATTCTTGCTATTGCAATCAATGAAAAAGGCATTTTAGTTACTAACTATTTCATACGAGCAGACCATGATGGATTTTATTGTTTTTGTTACCATTGGTCATAACACAACAATTATAACTAATTAACTAAGCCTTGGCCTAATGTGATTGTTTCTAGCAATTCGTAGGTGTGTGCAACACACAAAATGTATGGTACTTCCAAGCAGGCTCCAACTTAGTTTAAAATTGTGTAGTCCAATATTATATGTACCAAGAAAGAAAAAATAAAAAATAAAAAAATTGGATCAACTTATATTTCCACAATGTATCTACTATATGTAATAATACTAGTTTAATTATAAAAATGTGTTTCATGTGTTAAACACATCGTAAATAAATAAATAAATGTGATATTTATTTATAAAATATGGAAAATTATGGTATAAGTTGTGACCTTTTATTTTAAACCCATTGTTTTTGTACATAATTAAGGTGTGTTCCTTCAATTTAAACTCATTGTTTGAAGAATGTTGTTGATTCTTGTGAAAGACATGTCTATAATTTGGCAAAAAACATAAAAATGAATAATGTATCCACTTATTTTAAACTCATTGTTTTGCAGCATGTGTTTTGTCCCTTTATTTTAAACTCATTGTTTTACATCATAAGCTGGTCCCTTCATTTTAAACCCATAGTACGTTAAATTCTTAGAAAATGTAAAAATGAATATGGTGTTACCACGTATGACGAAATGATTTTCCTTTATATAATAAAATATTGATACGAAATAACATTTTCAACATAGGACTAGTAACATAAGAAACCCAATAAACATGCTTCAGCTTAACGAAAATCCACTGACCTTAATATTAGCAAACATCAACTCAAGATTAATCCACTGACCTTAATAATTAGCAAACATCAACTCAAGATTGAAAGAAGGGAAACTTCAATACAGTTAATAAAATGCATATGAACCATCTTATGATTATAAATTTGGGAAAATTGATAAAATGCCCTAAAATAGAGTGTCATCTTGGATAAATGCTACAATCCTTCATATCTGGAAAAATATCCCAAATCGTTAATATTTTCGTTAAGTGCACGCGTATGACTTGGCACGTGCGAAAGAAAGATAGAAATACTACCCCAAATCCGTTGAGATGATTCCACTTATACCCCGTTTGGTTCGGGGTAATTGGAAGCCCAGGAGTTGGATTACAAGGGAATCAGTCCAATTACCCCCAACCAAACAGTCCAAAAAAATCCAGAATCCAATTCCAAAGGAATTCAATTCCCACATAATCCTTCTTTTCTATTCCATTGGGATATCTATAGAATATAATCCAATTCCGGAATAAAATCAAGGGAATTAGATTGAAAGTACTAGATTACCCTCCAAACAAAACCAAAATCGTGAGTTTCACTTTTCATTTTCATCTTAGCGAAAGAGAGAGAAACGAAGAACCAACCAGAGGTCTAGAACATCGTCCAGATTTTCTCCGTCTTCTTCTCCGTTTCAGGTTCGAATCTTCTCTTTATTTCTTAAACAAATGTTTCATAAGTATTCTTAATGAATCATCCTCAAACTCAGGAACTAGAAAAAGCTAATGTGCATTCTTACATCTTCTTTTTTGGGTATTTAGGGTTAATATTTTTCGTTTCTGGACGCCAATTGAAGTTTGTACATTTGATTTGAGTGAATGAATGGTTTTTTTTCGTTCAGAATGATGATTCTCATTTATCCACCGATTTTTGTATTGTCCTAGATTCAAAGCAATTGAAAAACACTTGCTGCGCTAAGCGATATGGTAATCCTGCGCAGGGATAATAATGGGGATATATTAGTATTTGTGGTAGTAATGGGGATAATGATGATGGTGGGGATGATTTATCTGTATCTTGTTTTGGGGATTTACTTAAGGTTTGGACTATTAAAGGGGGAAAGAAGGGTAGTGATGAAGTTTTGAGAGATTTTTTGCCTCTTGTTAGTGATGAGATTAGAGATGGTTTTGGTGAAGAAGAGGGGGTTAAGGTTCATTATCTTGCTGGGGTTGTTATTGTTGAAGCATTTTTACTTAGTTTGTGCTTGAAATGTTGTGCTGGTAGTGGTGTTTCGAAGATGGAGTTGGAGAAAGAATTGAAGGCATGGGTTGTTGGTTCAATAACTGGTTTTAGAAACTGCTACTTCTTCTGTACGTGAAATAAGTTTTTTGTTTGTTTGCATCGGATAGATGATTGGTTATTTCTTATGAGCTAAAGTATACAGAATTATATCAGTCTAAGTTGTTTTGGGTCTGATATCACTTTAAATATAAAACTGTGTTTCTTTGTTCTAATTTACTTTTTTTTTCTGAAGTTTTTACTCCCTTTTGTTAGTTTTATTAATGAAAAATTAAAATGCGCAATCCCTTGGTAGAAAAGAGTTCTTCCAGAAACGGAACTAGTAAAAGTTTGACATTGTTCCTCAGTTTTAAGATCCCCACTTCCTTCCCAGCTGATACCTACTTCACAATATTATACTTCTCTTGCAGGCATTCGAGTACGGATTGGTTCCAGGATTTGCTGTATCTGCGGTCGAACAGTAAGATCTCGCCACGTTTCTTCCATATATTGTAGTGTGTTTTTTTTCATTGAAAGCTGCACATAAGTTTTACTGTTTAAGATGGCTCTAATGGGATAAGTTCTCTTTCACAGTTATATCCTGAAGGGAAGAGCTCATGTGATACTGAAGCACGGTAAACCTGATCATGAAGCAACAGATGTAAGCACATTTATCTCTCAAAGCATAATTCTCCACATCATAATTCCTTCTATAGTTTCCTCTCTGAAATATGTTTTTTTTTT
>JAJJMC010033111.1:2314686-2343706 GCA_023531435.1 Papaver californicum | reverse complement strand
TCCAAAAATTTCATGAATCAAAGTGTACAGTTGCATTCCGTCCGATCTCGTGACTGGCTTGACTCGGTCAACTCGGGTTGACCGACTTGACTCGGGTTTGACCCGATTTGACCGAGTTGACTCGAGGGTACCCCTTATCACTTCTAGGGTGCCAAATAACACTTGTCCTTGGGTGCCTTTATCACTTTTTGAGCCAATTTTTCCACAAATCTTTATTCTTCAAATGTACCTACAAAAGCATAAAAACACGTAATATTTGCAAAATCGAATACTAACTTAATAGAAACTAAGGTGCAATCTAGACACTAAAATGTGTCTATCAGCACCTGATTTGTATTAATCATAATTTTGTTTTGTTTTAAACAAATGTAATGTTTTCATTTGTGCCAACGAGCAAACTATATGAAGAATAGGATTTTTAAATGATGCAGTTAATTAAGGTTTCATGGTTCTATGCATTTTGAATTTTACAACTTTGAATAAGTAATTTTGCATATTGAATGCATTTTGAATATTTAATTTTGCATTTTCAATATTTAATTTCGCATTTTGATAAAGGATTTTCTGTTAGTAATCCTTTATCATCATAAAATTTTAATTTTGCATTTTGAACAATAACAAACAATATTTTGGTTTAGAAATTAGAAATTATAAAATTTAAAATTAGCATGTTTTTATATATTATAATTTCCTCAAAGAGGAATAAGGGTGTTAAAGTGATTTAGGACATATCAATTACCATATAATTGAGTTATGTCAACCAAAATTCAAATTTTAAAATTTAAATTTTTAAACAATTTAGTGTAAGTAATAGAATTTTAAAGAGTAAGGGTATTTAAGAGATATTAGATATTTAGATTACCATGCAATTCAACCCCCGAACCAAACACTATTTTTTTGATTAAGGAATCCATTTCTTGAAATCCAATTCTAGGAATTGGATTACCCCATAATCCAATTCCTAGGAATCCAATTACCCGAACCAAACGCCCCATTAGGAAAACGATCTGACGGACAAAGAGGATGACAAGACTCACGTGCCAGTCATGTGACACCATCTTAATCACTAAAAAAGAATCCGATTTTAATAATATGACTTTCGTGTCCTTCCGTTAGACTGCTCCACGTGGCCTTTTACCTTTGCATCTAACTAAGAATTCTTAGCGCACAAGATGCTTCCACGTGTCATCTCCAGGATATCGATGACACATAATTCTCGATCGTTAGACAACATTCATCTTCCCAAAATGGACTGTAACCACTGTTATAAAAGAGAAAAACCGGATGAGTTGATTTCATTCTTTTTTCGTATAGATTAAGTGTTAAATAAGGAGATAACAATTGGGTTAAGTACGAATCTTACATTCTATCGAAATAAGGGGTGATTGGATGCAGAGGTTCTTGATGTTCAATATTAGCAGCTTCCTCGAGCACTCCAATGGTGAGTTTTATGTTTGTTTCATGAAATTACTTATAACACTATGAAAACCTCCATGATTAATTGCTTTGAAAACATTCAATTTCAAAATAATTTCAAAAAATTCATTTTGATCATCATAACTATTGGTTGATTTTTCAGGAATGTTCAATGTGTAGCAAAGATGATCATGAAGTTATTGATTGTCCTTGTAATGGGTTTCAAAACTTTTTCGAGTTAAAAATGGTGATAATGTTGGGATTTTTCTTTTAACATGTTCTAACCCCATTTGTGATAGCTTTGAGTGTTTGAAGATGCAATTGATTCATTGAAATCAATGCCAGTTATGTTAAGGGGAGTTGTTGTGGTTGTGGCGATGGTTATCACAAATTCAAGACTTATCCTTGGTCCAGATCATTTTTCCTGTAACTCCAAAAACTACAAGGACATGAAGATAGCTAAAACACCTTGGAATTATAGTATTAGTTACCAAGTTTTGGCCTGATAATGCATACTGGGCCAAGTCAGGCTTGGCAGCTCTACTCTTGGAGTACATGGTGGGTTGTCAAAATTTGTGAAGTACCTGTGGAATGTGTCACCAGTTATTAGCTTTTGGTGTTCGTTGTTCGGTTGTCATCCAAGCAAAAATATTTTAAATTTTTTCACTTCACAAAATATGAATTAGAGTACAATAATAAGAACAAGATCATTCCTCATAGAGGTATGTCTTTTTTATTTGTGTTTAAAAGCTTAGGTAACAAGGGGGTTTTGTGATTTAAGACTAAAGTAATTAAACTAATTATATTTTCAAAGATCGAATAAAAAGACTCAATAGGTTGGAATACTGGTTAAGGGTTCATCTTCAATCATAAGTCATGAAATTTAACTAATAACTATAGTTTTCACTTAATCATTCATTATCAAGAAGCCCTAGAGCATCCCATCAAGAGCATATTGATAGGCGTATTATTTGCATTAGTTTGGTACTCTAATTCATTACTTTCTTGTTAGTTTTAGTATTATTATTTTTTGATTTAGTTTATTTATGAGTTTCTTAGGATTTTTGAAGTATAATCAACCAAAGAAGAAGAAAAGAGTTCATTACGACATGAAATGAACAAGAAAGTCAAGTTCTACAAATGGAGAAAAGCCAAAGACCAAATTCAACTCATTCAAATACAAGAATTCTTAAAACCATCTAGTGAAGGACGACGATAAGAAGCCAACGCAAAAAGAATGAGGTTAATCAGACATCGTATGAGGAAGTTATGGCCAAAATGGTGAAGGAAAGAAAAGTGAAATCCAGGTCCACTTACGGCCAGGAATTGTCTAGTTCGACCCAACCGTAAGTGAGCCTGAAAATCACCCAAAAATTACTATTTAGATATGACTAGGTCGTGGAAAAAATTCCTATCCGTAGATGGAGTACTTGGCACGTTTACGGACTTCTAAAACGAGTAAAACACGGTCCTGAGATGATTCCAAACCCAAAAGAGCAAAGAAACTTAGTTCTAATGGGATTCTAAATCCTAGAAAGAGAGTATACTTGAGGGCCAAGCGTTGAAGGCTATAAAATAAGACATCTAAGGCTCAAATAAGATATCTAAGATCTTATCTTCTGTCTCTCATATCACATCTTTTACATCAAAAACCTAGGGGGAAACCATTCTTCTTCTTTGTATATTTTCCATGGGTTTTAGTAAATCCATGAGTAGGTAACTTTGTTCTATTGGTTGGGGATGTAATTGGAAGTCCTAAACTTATGAATCAATCTGGCTGATTATTATCAATATTCAAGATCTCTTTTGATCATTCATGTTTTACTATGTATAACAATTATGTGATTGTGTTCATATAATATGATTGGTTCTCGTAAATGTTTAAGTTGCAAATTAAATAATCTTGAGAGATTTTCTACAACTAGTTAGGGTTCTTTGGTAATTCTATCAGGAACCTCAGCAACAAATAACAATTTTTTATCACTAGCGGTGTGAATCGTGAAGGAAGTCTCAAGTAAAGCTTGTCCTAGGTTGAATATTCCACGATAAATGCGATGTATTGCCTATGAATAACTCATTTCACGTATATTAATGTTTTCCTCAAGTTGAATCTCTTAGCGATAACACTAGGTTATTTGGTGGAAAAGAATTCTGATATTAGCGATTGCAGTATGTGTTGTTATATATGGAGGCGTAACAAAGTATAACATCGATTGGGGATACTTTAGGTTTATTGGTATGAAGAGGGAATGGATGATGATTCTAATCAATTGAGGATCATGATTGGCGATCGAAGATTAAATCCTTAACTAGTATTTGCTCACCTTGATCTTAAATCTTTATTTACTTTGCTTTTACATTCATTACTTTACTTTAGTTTAATTACCTAAAATCCCCCTTTCGGTTACATAAGAAGTTTAAAACAAATAACAATTCACAGCTCCTCATGGGAACGATCCTTACTACCGCTATACTACTTTTTAGTATTAGTGGGGAATATCTTAATTAATTTGTTGCACTTACGATACGCATCACATACTCCAGTAAATTCATCATATCATCACATACCATAACGATGAATATGTAAATACTATTCAAAGAACAACCTAATACTACATGATATCAAGTTTAATCCCCCAAGAGCTTTAAGTTCCATGTATTAGGCTAATCAATACAATAGATATACTACGAGTAATCTGTTTAACATACGTCAAGATTCTACATGCAATCACACAAAGTTTTTTTTAATATAATTGGTAATCATAATATTCTACTTATGACAAGGTTCATCAACAATTTTGTATTTCAAAACTCTAGTCTAGCAATAAATATGCATTCATGGTTATTTAGTAGCGCTCCTAAACAAATATTCACACAATCATACATGGCGGTAATAATTAGTAGAACAAGACGATAATGATTCGATTAAGTAAACAAAATTAATATATTAATTTAGTAACATGTTTATGATATCCGACTACATCCTTAACCAATATAAGGAAAAATATTAAAGAAGAATAAATAAATCAAACCGAAAAAGTGGGAAAAATAATCCCAAGCTCCAGAGCAGCCTTTAGCTCTTCCCGTTAAGCCACAACCTCCATATTTCTTTTCTTTTATGCCTTTTTCTATACGTGAAGTTATTTTTCAAATAGAACTCATGGCTTATATTTATAAATTTAGTCACCGCCTCTTTATCTTCAAAGTTTCTAACCAAATAGGACTCTTAATCAACCATAAAACACACCTCCGACCACTAAACCTCCGTAATACACACGGTCGACAACTCCTTACTCTTTAATTCTTTCCTAAAATATATCTCACAAGACTTAGTTAAATCTAAAATTACCTATTTTTTCTCCATTCAAGACCAAATCTTTGTATCTTAATCAAACTCATCTTCCCTGACTTCTCTCTCGACTCCAGTAATAGCGCCATCACAGCCATACTGCACTCTGTTAGCACAATGTGGCTTGTGTGAGCACAATGTGACTTGTGTGAATCACATGTGTGTAGTGACATTTTAGTTAGTTAAAGTCTTGTGTACGTTTTTCTTAGTCTTGTCTTGGTCAAGTCATGTATGTGTTGACCATGTCTGCGTTTTCCTTCTTCTTATTCTGTATAAATAAGATTGAATCTCTCACTGATCATTCAAGATGATCAGAGCCTTGTCCATCGACTTAGTGCTCTTCACATTGTATCAGAGCCATACCAAACCCTAATCTCAAAAAAAATTCTTAAATTTTTCACCAATTCATTATCAACTCATTTTCAATGGCAAATTCAAATACAGTAACAAATTCTTCATCAATTCTTATGAAACTTATTTCTCCTCATGCAAAGCTTAATTTAACAAATTTGTACAAATATGTTGATGGTTCTAGTCCAGAACCATCTGAATTCTTTCGATATCATGTTATTCAAGATCCAATTGAAAATCCGTTTATCAACAATGGATTCAGCAAGATCAGCTTCTTCTTTCATGGTTTCTTTCTTGCTTATCTGATGAAACTCATTTATCTGTACTAGGTTGTGCAACTTTTATCAATGTGTGGCAAACTTTGGAAAGCAATTACAACTCTACAGTGAAATCTTGTCTAATGAAGTTAAAGAATGAACTTCAATATCTAAAGAAAGGTTCTGAATCAATACAAGCATAATTTAGTCGTGCGAAATCCATTAATCATCAACTAGCTCAAGTAAGTCGACTTGTTCTTGATGAAGATCTTGTTTTTCACATACTAAATGGTCATATGAATTCAATATTTTTCGTACCTCAATCAACACTCAACAACTTAAAAGCTTAGATTCAATTACTTCATCAGATCTTCTTAGTTTGATTTTAAATGAAGAGCATCAGGTAGCTGATTCTTCATCATATTTGTATTCTACATCTTCCAATGTTGTTCACGATTCATCTAATCAACATTTACCTGCTTCTTCTAATTTTCCTTCCAACCAAAATTATAAAGCTCATAATAATTGGAATTCTGGTAATTCTGTTGGTGTATTTCCTACTCGAGCTCATGGTGGTGGTAGATAATTTAATTCTTTTCGAGCTCGTGGTGGTGGTAGTTATCATGGAGGAAGATCTAATCGTGATGATTATCGTGGTGGTTTTATGGTAGATCTCACAACTTCTTTCCACATAATCAATCTTTGGTTACTTTTCAAATTTGCACTAGATCAGGTCATACTGCTCTTGAGTATCGATTTCGGTATAATAGAGGTTTTTCAGATCAACCTCAGGCTCATCATGTCAGTTTTGATGACTTCTTTTACGAGGATTCATTTGATGACTGTTGGAATCCATATTAAGAGGCTGCTTGTATTGATGATTTTCATACTTCTAACTTTGTTGGTGGTGATAATTGGACACCTAACTCTGGTACAACTCACCATATCACAAATGATTTGAGTAATCTCAATGTGCTCTCTGAGTATCAAGATGATGAGTAGGTGAAAGTGGTTAATGGTCCAGGTTTGTCCATTAATCACATTGGCTCTTCTCATTTTCTTTCTGGTAATTCTACTTTTCTCATGAATTATGTGCTACATGTACCTGATATATCTAAGAATATTCTTTCTGTTTTACAATTTACCAAACATAACAATTGCTACTTTGAGTTTCATCCATCACATTTATGTATGAGGATATTCCAACTCACAAGGTTCTACTTCAGGGAAGTGTTAAGAATGGGCTTTATGATCTCAACTTCAAGTCACTATCATTTCAAGCATTTGTTGGTGTTGCTTCTTCTTCAGTTGATTGGCACATGTGCCTTGGTCATCCATCTTATATAAATTTGAAGCATGTCTTGTGTGTGGTTGATGAGTCCATTTATGTTCATTTGAGTCTTCTATTTGCAGTGATTGTCAGTTGGCAAAATCACATGTTTTGCCTTTTTATAATTCTATCAATAATGATATGTATTGTCCTTGGACTCTATCTATTTTTCATTATGATGTATGGTGTTCTCCAGTGAAATTAGTCAATGGATATAAATATTATGTCAGTTTTGTTGACAATTTTAGTTGATTAACCTGGTTGTATCCCATTACTTATAAATCTGAAGTGTTTGACACCTTTAAGAACTTTAATTTTCATATTGAGACTTATTTTGGTACTCAGATTAAAATGTTGCAAAATGATTGGGGTGATGAGTATAAGAATGTTTCTTCTTTCTTGTCTAGTTGTGGGGTTCTTCATAGAGTGAGTTGTCCTCATGCACATTAGTAAAATAGCAAGGCAGAAAGAAAGCACAAGCACATTTTTGATACTGGTATATCCTTACTAAATCATGTTGTTATGTCTTCTTATTATTCGACACATGCCTTTGAAACTGCAAACTATTTGATCAACAGATTTCCTACACCAATCTTAGGTAACTCTACTCCTCTTGAGACCCTTTAATCTATGTCTTCTGACTATGAATTTCTCAATATTTTTGGATGTGCTTGTTATCCATGTCTCAGACCTTATAACAGGCATAAGTTGGAAAATAGATTTGTCAAATGTTTGTTTCTAGGATATAGTACTATGCATAAGGGTTATATATGTTTAAATACATCAGCTAATAAGCTCATTATTTCTAGACATGTTGTCTTTGATGAAACTGACTTTCCATACAAAGCCATGTTTTGTCCTGTATCTGTGTGCTCTCCATATATTACTTATATGCCTTTGTAGCCATCTCCACCATCTTGCTCAGTTTACATTCCTACTGCACCTCTTCCTAATACACCTACACAACCTGCATCACTTATATATTCTCCACCTTTTCCAATACCACCACAATCTATTATGGAACCATAAAATCTTGTTGATCACAATGCTACTGCTGCCATTCCAGTTTCTCCTGCTCCTACTCATTCAATATAAACCAGAAGTAAGAGTGCTATCTACAAGCCTAAAATTTATATTGTTGTCTTTTCTGATGATCTTGAAACACCAACTACTTTTGTTGAGGCTAATAAGAAAACAATTTTGAGAACCTCTATGTGTGAGGAAATACATGTTTTAATGCAAAATGGGACTTGGGAGTCAGTTCCATACAAACCTGGTATGAATGTTGTAGGGTGTAAGTGGGTGTTCAGAGTTAAGAAAATACAGATGGCTCTTTTGAGAGGTGTAAGGCAAGGCTAGTGGCCAAGGGTTTTAATCAGGTTGAAGGTCTAAATTACCAGGATACTTTTAGTCCTGCGGTGAAACCCACTACAATCAGGCTTGTGCTCTTGATGTAGTTGTAATAGTGGTAAGAAAAGTTCATTCACTCATACTTGTAAGATTTGATTTTAGACTTAAATTTAAATACTGAACTAGCAAATATATACAAAAGATGGTAGCAATATTATATGAAAGAACTAAGAAAAAGGATTCCACCATTAACCAATTTATATAATTCAGTTAAAAACAATATTCATGCAATTTTTACATTCAAAGTAATTCTAAAATATTGCCAATATTAGAGTTTCAAAATATTAATTGTTAGTCCAAGAATGGAACATCAAGAGCTCTAAGATAAGCATGCACCATCAAGAGAAAATGCAACTAGCTAATAAAAATCATTGTTTAAATTTTAATTCAATGCAAATAATCATAAGAAGAGTTGTAGAAATTAATTAACTAGATATTCCCACATAATTATAGGAAAAATAACTTCCTCTGTCGCTTCAACAATGCGGTTTAGCTCCTCATGTTGAAAATACCCTCAAAAGATTTATTCATAGCTCAAAATGTGTTTACAAAGAAGAAAAATAATTAACACAGAGAGTTTGCTACAATAATATGCCGCAAAGAAGAAATGGTAACACTTACTAAAGCTGTCACAAGCAAAAGCAGTTGAATATAAAAGTTTTTGCAATGGTGATTTACAACTACGACAACGGTTTCTTCATCTTTTTCCTCACGAGCAAAACTTTTTTGATTTTTGATTTCTTCACTCTCTGGCCTTTGCCATCCCCCCTAATCTTTCCTAAACGACACCTATATATAGAACAACAATGAATACTCCTCAAATATGTCCAAACCTTTTCAATCAATGAAAATATTTTCGACGGTGAGGGAAATCTCGGTGATATGATTTTCTTTCTTCTTAGTTTTGTTTGTAATTAAATTTGAATCCAATTGTTACCGAACTTTGTCACTCGAGAATAGTATATTTGTCTTCTTAAAACTTGAGTATATCTTCTCTTTATCACAACCAGAGCGAGAATTATTCTCCTCCCTGTTTTAGCATATCACGATATTTTGTTGCTTGTTTTGAAGAGTTTAAACCGAGTAGAAACTTCTCATCTGTAGGCAAGATATGTTCTTGTAATAAATCCTTAAAATTATCAAAAATATTAAGAGATAATTGATGTTTGGTACTCAGGTTTTGACCAGGTTTAATATTTGGTCTAACATTTGTCCAACGTTAGGGCTTGGTACCTGGAATGGACGTTGACTTACATTGAATAAGTTAAGTCTAATTTTAATTAATTATGTTTTTTTTTTCAATATTACAAATTTATCCCGATAGAATATCCTAAACTAAACCTAAGATCTATCGAGAGAAAATCTAATTTCTTTTTTTCTCTTATTCCTCTTCCTTCTGTTCTTCTTCTACTCTTCCTCTTCCAGTATAATCGAGATAGGAAAATAAATAATTAAGTTCGAGATATGAGGGGAATGATTAAGGGAGTGTTACTGATGGTGGTACTGATGTTGGTAAAAAAAGAAAAGAAGAAGAAATGGTGAATTATAGAAGATTAAAAGTTAGTGTTTCTGCGTGAAATGATTGAGGATGAAATTGAGTGATTAAGGATAATTTTTAGGTATATAGTATGAAGAAGAAGAATATTATAGTAAATTGAAGATTTAATTTCAAATAAGTATTTGATTTTAGAAGAATCAAGGAACTAGGGTTTCATTGTTCTTCCCCAAATTTCTTCTATGGGTATTTTCAATCCAAGAATCAGTTGAGAGAAGAGATTGAAGTTCGCAGAAGAGGTATTTTAGTGATTGCTATAGAAAAAAAACCCTTAGAAGATTAGTGTTTAACAGAGAATAGAATTGAAACTATAGAGAAGTTGGTTATCTTGCTGCTACCCGATGAGATAGAGAAATGGGATCAAGATTGAGCAACATAATGGATGAGACGCTATTAGGGTTCTGGTGATCTTCAGTGACAATCGAGAATGGATATGAAGATGCTTCCATGGATTATGAAGAAAAGATAGGTCCATATCGATAGATAGTGGATCTGGTTTTGTTGATGAAGGTGATTCAAGTTGCAAATGGGTTTTGAGTGGTCTGTATAGTTTTGTTGGTCGAGATGGCAGTGAAAGAAAATGGAGAAGGTTGGGTTTGGTTTCAATTGAATTTTTGATGAGTTAAATAGGTTTGTTGTTGATGCAATTGAAGAAATGGTGATTTACTGTGGCGGGAAAGACAGAGAGGATGGTGACTGAAGATTTGATGTGATGTCGTGAATCAATTGAAATGGAAGAATTGATGATAGTTTGTGATTAATTGAATGGTTGTGAATGAATGTGTTAATTCTTGCAGGGAAGGACCCATTAGAATGGCCTGAAATTGGTCGGAAAAGATCCAGAAAACAAAGAGAACTATGCAGGATTTTCAGTGCAGCTGAGTCGACTCACTGACCAATCCAACTCAATTGCTATTAAAATATTAGTAATATGAAGGGTATAATAGTAAATTTATTAATTTTTATTTTTTTAAATTTATTAATAGTTACTGAACAGAAGTTAGGACTTAACTTAGTCAATGCAAGTCAACGTCCAGTCCAGGTACCAAGCCCTTACGTTGGACAAATGTTAGACCAAATACTAAACCTGGTCAAAACCTGAGTACCAAACATCAATTAGCCCAAATATTAAAATCAAATCTTCACAGTTCATGCCGAAGGGAGAAGATATTTTTTTCACCAAAAATTGGTATTTGAACTTAAGAAGTGTAGATGCCCTTAACCAAGCCTGGGTGCCTTTATCAATTTCTCTTTGGGGTGCCTTTATCACTTTTTATGGGGTGTTTTTAGCACTTTTTCGAACCAATTTTTCCAACAATGTTTATTTCCAAAAAATACCTACAAACACATAAAACAACACAATTAGTACACAATCGAGCACTATCAATATAAAGAAAACAGACACGAAAATGTGTTTATCAGCTCTTTATTGCTTTGTTCAAGAATTGATCCATTAGACAGCTTGATGTGAAGAACGCTCTTCTTCATGGTTCTCTTAATGAAGAGGTGTATATGCAGCAATCACCTGAGTTTGTGGACAAGCAGTTTTCTGATAATGCGTGTGCTCTAAAGAAGTCATTATATAGATTGAAGCAGGCTCCTAGAGCATGGTTTGAAAGATTGAGTAAATTCTTGGTTACTCAAGGGTTTAGTTCTTCAAAAATTGATACTTCCCTATTCTTTATGGTTACTTCCCAGATATCTCTTTATGTTCTCATCTATGTTGACGATATTTTGGTCAATGATAGTTCAGATTTTGCAATTACATATTTGATTATATCATTGGGTACTGAATTTTCAATCAAGGATCTTGGTCCACTTCAATTTTTCTTGGGTATTAAGGCTACCTACAACAATACTGGTATTCATCTTAGTCAACATCAGCATGTTCACAATTTACTGGAGAAGACTAACATGTTTTCTTCTAAACCGGTTTTTACTCCCATTGTTTTCACCAATACTCATGCTACACCCAATTCTTATGCCTTTTTGTGATCCTCAAATGTACAGAAGTACTTAACAATTACAAGGCCTAACATCTCATTTGCTATCAACAAGGCTTGTCAAAAAATGCACTCTCCTTCTGAGGATGATTGAAGTTCTGTCAAAAGATTGTTGAGATATCTTAACGGGACCATGTGTTATGATCTTCAATTTAAAGAATCTAATTCTTTATCCTTACAGGTATTTTAAGATGCAGATTGGGGGGGAGACCCTATTGAAAGAAGATCTATTAGTAGTATGGCATTATATATGGGTCCTAATTTGATTTCATGATGCTCTAGAAAACACAAATTTGTTTCTAGATCAAGCACTGAAGATGAGTATAGGGAAATGACAAAGGCTACTTCAGAACTTCTTTGGATTCAGTCATTACTGTAGGAACTTCACTTTTCATCCACTGTTCTACTTGTCTTGTGGTGTGATAATATGGGAGCTACTCATCTTTAAGCAAATCCTATATTTCACAATAGGATGAAGCATATGGAAATAACTTTTCACTTTGTTCGAGAACTGGTGGCTGCTCAATCCCTCAAAGTTCGACATATTTTTACTACATATCAAATTGCAGATGCTCTCACTGATGCGTGTTGTAAGTGCAACAAATTACTCGATATATTTTTTATTAATTAAATAATAATATAACGGTAGTAAGGATCGTTCCCACAGAGAGTTGTATAATTGAGATGTTATTTAGATTAGCAAAATTATAATAAAGTAAATATGAAGGAGGTTTGTAGGTTAATTAACTAAATAAAAAGACAATAAAAGATAATAAGAAAGATGATTAAGGAGTCCTTCGCCGTTACCAAACGTTGACTGAATTAGTATACTTATCTATTTTTCGTTAGAACCATGCATCACCAAGTAGAATAACAACTAGATCAGTGATATCCCCAAAACTCCTTTTATCACTGGATACGGAAATTCTTGACTACCAGATTCTATTCAACTGAGCCACCAAGTAGTAGATCACTCAAGGTGTAACCCAATCGAATGCTTTAGGATTTGTGAATTTAGGTTGATCCCAGTAGTTAAAATCTTAGATCAAGGTCCACTTGCTGATGTTGTCTTCACTCGCAATTTCTCAACGGAATCCCTCTGCAAGTTCTCGTAATTTCTACTTGTGTACGAGTTGATGGACGATTACTATAACTCAATACTAGCAGTAAACTGATCAATAGATTAATTCAATTGTACACTTGAACAATCTAGAAACCAATCATAAACCCTAGGTTTAGTGAAACAAACAATAATTATTAAAACTCCAAATAAACTTGTATTACTAATAAAGTTTCACGCTTGGAACATTGAATTCATCCTTAATCAATAAAAACTAGCTACTCATGATACAAGAAAGAAGAAAAAATAGCATGGTTTCCCCCTAAAGGGGTAAACCCTAGAATATAAAATTAATCTATCTTCTCTCTTTTTGTTTTGTAAAACTAGGTATAAGAATATATGTGTCTGTATATATGATATATATGTCTCTTATATAGGTGTCCAAGTTTTAGAAGTCCCCTTACTCGAATCCCGGTCGAAATAGGTTCCCCAAACTCCAAAATATGCCAAAAATAGGTTTTCACGTTCAGTTTCTCGATGGCTCAGCCCATCGAGAATTCTTCTTTTCTCGATGGGATGGCCCATCGAGAATTTATTTTTCTTTTGGATTTTATTTTCTCGATGGCTTGACCCTCCGAGAAAAATTGATTTTCTCGATGGCTTGACCCATCGAGAAAATCTTGAACTTGCTTTTCTTATAACTTCTTCATATGATGTCGGAATGACCTTATTCTTTCGTTGTTGGCTTCGTTTCTTTGTTCTCTTCAATATGATAATGAGAAATCTTCAATTTGGGAGACTTCCACTTGGTCTTTGGTCCTTCCTCCTTTGTAACACTTCCCTTCATGCATAATCCAAGATTTTGTGGCTCCTTTTTGGATGATTCACCTAATAAAAGACATAAACTAAAAAAAGAACGTAATATACAGTAATTCACAAGAAATATAGCAAATACTAGCCTGAAATTGATACTCAAAACATGTAAAATATGCACTTATCAGATTCCCCCACACTTAGCTTTTGCTTGTCCTCGAGCAAACTAAACTAATTTAATCATAAACTAAATTAAAATATAACAACTCCATTTCCTTGAGGACATGGTTACACTTAGCATGTGTAACAAGCCTTTAAACCCCTAAGTGTCCCTAGTGGACAAGTTACAGTCTCGTGAGGGTTTACAAGAGGTATACCCACAAAACCTACTCCAACTTTCAAAAATTCCAGAGCACATGCATCCAAAGAGCTATGAAGACATAAAGTTTATGCACACTAATAATAAGAAGTTAGAAATCCAAAGAACATTATTCTCATGCTTAACTCTTGAGTTAGGAGAAAAAAACCATATGAAAGAATCCAGGTTCGAGAGCGACCGAATAAAAATTCTGCTTCACCAATAGGATTTTATGAATTTGACTCTCAAAAGACACACTTTATGGTTCTCACATTGTGCAGGCAGGAATAGAGATAGAAATCCTGCACTCGTTGAATGGTAGGAAGGAGAATGAACCTTTTGAATTATATGAAGATGTTATCCCATAGAAATATGGGACGAAAAAGAACCTTTTTATTTTTTTATTTTTTTCTAGTGACCTCTAAGAAAGGAAATCAACCATTATGTAAAGATAGGAATGCTTACTTACCTTCTCACCTGATTCACAATCAACACCACTCTCATAGCATCCAATAGAAACTAGTCTTCGGTCGTCAACTATTGATGATGAACTCTTGAACTTCGTAGAACCTTGACAATTGTAACTCTTTTCCTCAATTCCTTGTTGCTTGAAACTTCTTTATAAATTTTCTTCTTCCCCACAAACTCATTGAACGAATACAAACTAAAGTAATAAAAACAATTTTTTCTTGTCTTTTATTTTTCCATTTTTTTCTATATATGTTTTTTAGAACTTCAAAATAAAACACAAACTGAAAATAAAAATAAAATGAACAATGAAACTACTTGGTCTTGGGATAAGTACTTTACCACTTGATTCTTCACAACTTGTATTGTCTTGATATCATGAACTTCACCAATTCTCATCTTTTGATTTCCTTAGTTTTTGTACACAAGTCTTCAACATATATGTATACTTCTGCTCATCGTATTGTTGCTTCACTTGAATATGAATTTTGCTCGTTTTTTGTACTGTTGCTTGTAAACCTTGAACGTCTTCAACTTTCCTTCAGATTTTTGATGCTCCGCTTGTTGATGATAATGGTGTTTCTATGGACATGTTGTTGTCGAGAGAATGGTGCTAACTTCAAACAAGATGATAGACACATTTTAGAGTCTAAATTGCACCTTAATTTCTAGTGAGTTAGTATTCGATTTTGTGTCTATTACGTGTTTTTATGCTTTTGTAGGTACATTAGAAGAATAAAGATTTGTGAAAAAATTGGCTCAAAAAGTGTTCAAAGCACCCGGGAAAATGGATCAAGGCACCCACACTTTGGATTGGGGCACCCTTGGATCGGGCTGAGTCGAATCGGCGAGTCAACCCAGCGATCCAGCGAGTCAACTCGGCCGAGTCACTGGTTAACTCATCGGGAGTTCCTGTTTGAACGGGAAGAAGATTTGGTCGCAATTTCTGGGTTGTTTTCGGCAATTAAAGAAGACCCATTGCAATTATAGTTGGAAGAAATCAAAATACAGTGAAAATCCCGTGAAATCAGCCCTGTAAACCCAATTCTGGCCGGAATCAGGACTCGGTTCCTGTTTGGATTTGGATTGAAGAATTGGAGTGATTCGAGAGAGTTCTATTAGGTTTAGAACTCTCTCTAGGGTTTGTGAAGTCTATAAATACGAAGTGAAGCCAAGAAAATCAAGTACAAAAGCCTAGAGATCAATTCAGAGCAATTCCGGTGGAGTTCTGGCGCCGCCGGTCACCTGCTGGTGCATCGCCGGCACTGTTCTTCACCCACCATCGCTGAAGAAGACGACTCAGTAACATTTATAAGTGTTGCTGTTCCACTGTTACAACTCTGCTCATGTTGCCTTAGATTTTGAACATTTTTGTTGCTTAAAGCTCTCTGTAACAGCTGAACCCTGTTCTGTGACACTTATATACGTATCTGTTCAGCTGTTGCACTATTCTTTAACCTTGTAATCAATATTTTGAGCAATGAAATCAACTTTTGAGCAAGTTTTCTTCACCATGGGCTAAGTTTATTTACTGGGATGATGGATAAGGTATTTTTCTCAATTTTATGTGATTTAATTATTTTCTAATAATTATTTATAATTCTTTTGTTATTAGAATTGCATAGTTTTAAATAGTAAAAACGGTTTTCTTTCAACAGTTGTGCTTTTGCTTGATGGATTATGCTTAGTTAATTAATTTTGATAGTCCATGCTTGTGATTTACCTCTGTTTGTTAGCATAACAAAACCAATTTTCACAATTATTTGGGCTTCAATTAATTTAAAAAGAATTATCTGATTAATCACATAGGTTGTTAGAATTACCTGATTCCTGATTCCTGGTATTTTTAAAATTATTCAATAATCATCTTTAGGTTATTTAGTCTTTTTCTTACTCCTGAAATTTTCTAGAGTTAATTAGAATCATTATTTTCTAAAATCATTACCTTCACAAGTTCGAGAATCGAACCTCTTTTTACCACTATACAAAATCACATCATAAGACTACAAGATAAAGTTAGCAATTTTGATGATACCCTCATGATGGATAGAAATAACACTCAACAGATCAAAAAGTAGCGCTGAAATTGGTGCGAAGTTGGGTAACTCATCATTCTACCCGGAGTTTGTGCAGATGAAACAGTCTAAAAGGAAATTGAAGGTATGCTGCCTCACCCATGGGTATTGAATGATCAACAACTTTAATACTAAACTCTCTACCGATGGTTTAGGTCCTTTTTTGTCAGCTCTAGACTCTCAACAACTAAGCACTCCGAATATAGTTCTCTAATACTTCTAAGTTCAGTTATTTCGGTGAAAAATCCGTGTGTAATCTTAGCTAGAAGTATACAAAGTGACTCTAAAATTTCTACAAAAGCTTTATCATCTCCGTGTTTTCTGCTCCTCAGGGACAAGCTAAATGTCACTGTTTCAGTTGCCACTTTGCTTGGGGTGGGGGTGGTGGTGTTAGCACTCTGAATCACATGTATAATAGTGACAGTTTAGTTAGTCAAAGTCCTATGTACGTTTGTCTAAGTACGGTTTTGGTCAAGTCCTGTATGTGTTGACCATGTCTGCTTCTTCCTTCTTCTTATTCTGTATAAATAAGATTGAATCTCTCTCTGATCATTCAAGACGATCAAAGCCTTGTCCACCGACTTAGTGTTATTCACACACTCGAACCAATTTACCAGCATCTCAGCCATCTCGACCATCATACTGTCACTCTCAACTCTGAACCATCGACCTTCTCTTCCCTTCCATCGACTAATCATCGCAGCCAACAGTCCCAATCTCGACTCCTTTGTTTATTCCAGTCACCATTAACATCGACCACAACCATTATTCTCGCTGACCCTTCTCTTTGTTATAGTCTTCTCAATCTTCTCCACTGGCTTCTACGAACTTCTTTTATGTTTCAATTACTCTCGTTCACTGCCATCAATCATGACACCCTTAATCACTAAAATCATCTCACCTCGAGCTCTGCCATTATTCTCCTCTCAACATCGTCACATCCAACATCCCCTCCATCAAACACCAGATGACGATAAAGATCTTCACCATTCTCTGTTTTGTGAACCACATACTCCTTCTATATTTTCCACTCATCACAGACTTCAACCACCACAACCAGTCTCTCTTTCAAATTCCATCACCATTGATCATCAAGTTTCATCATTAACCATTCCCCATCATCAATCACAGAGAAACCTACCTTAAACAACTTCTCTAACTCCACTGATGAATCCAAACTCAAAATCAATCATTAAAATGACCAAACATCAAGCCATCATGATCATCAAATCAACGACAGTTACACAGAACCTGCATTTAGGGAGAAGAAGAAGGTGGCCCTGATCCAGGTTGCTGGTGCCTTTAGCACTATTTAAATAGGTGAAAACCCCGAGTAGAAAGATCTGGTGCCTTTAGCACTCTTTAAATTTATATTCCCCATAACGTATGATGGAGTTCCAATTGTAGTAGCCCTTAAAATGACTATTTTGCCCTTAGTTCTTGTTTTTCTTATAACTTTTTCATACGATCTCGGAATGACCTCATTCTTTCGTTGTTAGCTTCGTAATTCAAATTTATACAAGATGGTGAGAAGAAATCCTGGATTTGAATGATCTCCACTTGTAATGCTCCGTTTCTACTTTTTTCAGAGATGTAATCTAACAAACGACATAAACTACAAAAAAATAAATTATAATACAAGGTAATTCACAAAAAAGCTAGCAAATGAGTGTAAGAAAATGATAACTAAAATATGTAAATTATATATTTATCATTCGCGGAAAGAAAGAAATAAAATAACTCAAATTGGAACTTAGCTTGTGTATTCGAAGTGCCTTTTGTTATGTTTCAAGTTCCTTGCTCCTTTGATTGTCTTTCTATCTTGTGTACACTGTATTTTTCCTTCTCAAGCTTTTTTTTTCCGTTCAAAATTAACATTAAAGCAAAAATTAATTTATAAATTGGTTTGTTTGGTATAAGTTAATTTTACAGTTGATTATTGTTGCTATGATGAAATAATTTATATAAGAGAATATTTGAAAGGGAGGTATCTATGTTTCACTCGGAGTCATGGGATTAGGTTTTACGGATTTACTAGTACAACATATAGATACTATGCCTCGTTCTATAGACTATAAAGTATAAAAGCTTACCAGAATCTATAAATAAATCAGATTGATACTTAAAAGTAGTTGAATTTTAGGGATAATCCAGGTTAATTGAATTATAGCTACATATAAGAGATTAAAGGAAACGAGCAAATAACAATAAATAATACAATGCAAGTCTTTCTCGAGCATATCAAACTATTACAACATGATTAAGATTATATTAAAACTACGTAGTAGATCAGAGAAGTGAAATGAGATCCAACTACTGGTGCGAAGATGAAGAAGATCCCACGCCTCTCTGTATACAAAATTAGATTTTTAGTATTAAAATTAAGTAATTTAAGCTCTAATTATATAATAAGCTTATTAAAAGACTGACTTAGCAATATTTTGTTCTCGAAGTAAGTCATTTGGGTTGTCTTGTTTTTTTTTTCCTTTAAAGTATCCATTGTAGAATATGAGTAATCAAGAACTGAACCATGACGGATCACCAAAATTGCATATAAGAGAATCCTAATTTAACGACCTATTTACTTCAAACTCTATAAACTTTTTCTCTCTCTGTTTTTTCTAGTGTCTGATAGATTAAAATAAGTCTAGTTTAACGATTGAATAATAATTAGAAAATACATTCAACACCGATTCCTGCTGAATTGAACAAGTATGCATCATAAATTCCTCGTTAAGCGGCTGATTCACCGTCTTTAGATGTCAAAGTTGAAATCCTAGGGAAATTAAGCAAATGAATAGTAAAAAATAAAACAAATTATTGTTTGAAACTTATATACATTAAACACGTAATTGTGAAAAATCTCACTCCTCCAAGGCTAACGCTATCAATGCACCAGTGCCGATGCAATAGCATGTTACTGGTGTTGATCCACCATCGTGAAAATAATACATTTTTGGCTAAAAAAGATAGAAAAGATAAATTAAAACGATAAACCAAATAGCAAATGTATTAATTAATACTTTTTTTTAGTTTTAATTAAACCTTTTTATTTGCATCCCATCCTGCCGGTAGAACTTTTATTGTTTCATGGTTACCTTTATCAGCCAAATGAGCAACTCTATATCCGTCCAGACTCTCACGACATTCCTCAATAAAAGTTTCAGGAGTTTTCTAATGGAAACAAAAAAGGATGTCAATATATCATAATAAATCACTAAGACTAGTCAACTATTCTTTTTCTTGATCAGAATAACCGTAACACATTAATAATGCATATAATTACTTTATTAGAACCAAATTACTAATGTAACTCACCATTTCTATTGAAACCAAATTTGCGATTTAGTTTTATCAAAACAATTAAAGATATATTATTATGAAAATTTTTGGATCAATTTATATTACCATAATTTATCTACTATATGCAATAATACTAACTTAATAATGAAAATGTCTCACGTGTTAAATACACAATAGATAAATAAATATTATATTTTCTTCAAAAACATGAGAAATTATGATATAATTTGTGTCCCTTTATTTTAAACCCGTTGTTTTTCTACATAAGTTGTGTCCATTAATTTTAAACCCGTTGTTTTACTACATAAGTTGTGTCCCTTTATTTTAAACCCATTGTTTGAAAAATATTGTTGATTTTTGTGAAACACATGTCCATAATTTGGAAAAAAAACATGAAGATGAATTATGTATTTCTTTATTTTAAACCCATTGTTTTGCTATACAAGTTGTCTCCATCTATTTATCTCATTACTTTGATACATACGTCATGCCCTTTCATTTTAAAACCATTGTTTTGGCATATGCGTAGAAAATATAAAACTGAATATGGTGTTGCCACGTCAGAAAAATGATTCTCCTTTATATAATAAGTATTGATATTGATTGATAACTCGCCATGTTACTCAAATGTTTCAACCATCGGGCTACGTATTTCCGCATACCAATCCCAACCACTCCAAATTTGTTTTTCACCATAGCCATTTTGAGATTCTCTAGTGCTATAAAATTTAGAACAACCGTCTGTCAATAATACTCTTAAAAATTATAGTATATATTATCAAAGATTTAAAACATATACCTTGATTCTCCTTAGGGATTCTAACTTCTATCATTTGTAGGCCTTTCTCAGTTTGAACTTGGTTTGCAGCTAAAAGATCGTATTTTCATGATCCGATACTTTCCCACATGCAATACCTCATCCATCGTCTAGTAAAAAACAAAACCCTGTGAAAATAATAAAGTTTAAGTAAGGGAACAAGAAAATGAAAACCAACAAAAATAAATTTAAAAACTTTATATATTGATATCTTTTAAAATACAAACCGTATTTTTGTAAAATTTATATATTTGGAAAGCCCTATAAATTATTTGCGCAATGAGTACAAATAATAATATTAAAAAAATTAAACAAAAGATTTTATTGTTTACAAATTTTATGTTTTTAAAGAAGCTCAATGCAAGCATTTGCATCACACATGTGGTCCTCACTAGTAAATATAGAACATAGTTGAATAATATCACCAACAAACAAATAGTACAAATGTTAAAAGAATTTATCAAAGGTCCAAAGTTCGAACCTTTCATAATAATTTTCAACAAATGTTGATCGAGAGATTTTATTAAACAACCCACATATATAATTACTATGAAAAATATTTTCATATCTAGCAAAAATTCAGTAAGAAAAGCAATTAACGTCTTACCCTCTTGATATTCTAAAGAACCGCAGGTTTAGTTTACCATCGAAGTAAATAGAATCCATGTTGATTTGTTGAAAGTCATCCAACATATGAATACGATTTTTTTTTTCACATTTTCGAGCCCAACCTCTCGAATTTACATCATAAAATCTCGGAAACTCAACTTTATGAGTGCGGTGAAACATATACATTTTCTTTCCAAGAAAAAGTTTTGATGAGATCTCGGAAACCATTTAACCCAACATATATGAATCATATATATGATGGGTTGTCAGCTACGTCAAAATATTTCATATACTTTACAATAACAAGTAGAATATCAAGTAGGGATTTGTTAAGCAAAAAGAAAGGAATTGTTATTTGTTTTTGAACTCTAGCTTTGGTAACTAAGGGGGGTTTGTGAGTTTAAAACTAACATAACTAATTAAGTAACTATTTCGATCAAGAGAAGAAAATACTTGTTATAGGTTTCATCTTCTATCATCAAACATGCTTATCAATCGGTATGAGTTAATATTCAATACTTCTCATATCAATAACCCTTGAGCATCCCATCCTAGGATCACTCCGGTAAAATTCCTTACATCATCAAGTGCGTAAGAGCCACTACTTGAGTCCTTCTCGTAAATAACCTGGTGCAAGAGACACTGAACTTTAACCCACTAAGAGCATTTATTTTTGTGAATAGAGGTATTTGAAACAACAATATGGCACAACAAAAACACATATTTAACTTAGGTTGAGCTTCTACATATAATCACATGACAACATCTTGTAGTTAAACTATGTCAAACTATCAACAATTTCGGATCTCAAACCCAAGTCTAGTTTTAGATATATGAACACATTATCATTCAATTTCCAAATTAAACAAGCAAGTCTTAAATCATACATGGAGATATTAATAGTAGAACATAAGCGATAAAAGATATCATTAAGATTAAAGCTAACCAACCAAATTGATTCACAGTTTAAGACTTCTAACTACATCCCAAACCAATAAAAGAATTAGATACTCATGGGTTTCTAAAAACCCATGGAAAATATATAAAAGAAGAATAAAAAAAATAAAAAATAAAAAATAAAAAAAGAAGAAAGAAGAAGAAGAAGCACAGTTTCCCACAAAGGAGCAAACCCTAGATTGTTTCAAACTCCTTTGTTCCTTATGTTCTAGAATTTTGTTATAAAGATGTGTACAAGTTGTGATATGGGATTAGAGATGATTTTTTTTTGGGCCTTAGATGTCTTCTTTTATAGTCTCCACTACTTGGCCCTCAAGTATCCTCTCTTTCTAAGGTTTTGGATCCTCCCGAGACCGTGTATACTCAATTTTGAAGCCAAAATACGTGTCAAAACTCTCTCATTTAATGCTAGGTCTAATGCCCCTCAAACTATTCGTAGGTAGCTCTGAAAAGCAAAGTTTTTGGTAAAAATACACTCTGATCTACAACTAGGTTGAGTTTTTCTCGACCTAGCCGTAGGTGATTCTGAATTCGTAATTTTTTCTTTACCATTTAGCTCATTATTCTTTCGTCCAACGTATGAATGACCTCATTCTTTTTAAATTGGCTTTGTATCTCCGTTCTCTACAAGATAGAGTGTAGATTTATGTATTTGAATAAGTTCAACTTGATATTGATCCTTCACTTCTTGTACTTCACTCTCTTGCTTATTCTAGTACTTTGTAACTTCTTTTTGGATGATCCAGCCTAACTAAGACGAATAACACAAAACATTAGTAACACAAGTCACATGCAAAAATTAGACCAAATATAAGCATGACTTTAGTAGTAAGAATGTGTAAATTATACACTTATCAACATAAATCTAAAATAGATTTAGTAGTTTAACCATGTACACACATGAAAATGATTGTGATAATTATCCAATATTTTCATCATCGTCGGTTTTGTTTCGTTATAAATTCTCTAGATTAAAAAAAAAACATGGATCCATAAGTAGATCCAATTTCCTTCGTATGAGGAGAGTGAAAAGAATCATTAATGGTAGTTGATCAACTCAAAAATATTTGGAAAAAATAAGCGAACCGAGATAAAGATGCACAGAAACCGACCCGTCAAACCGAACAAGACACAACCGCAATTTATTTTACCGAACCCGCCCGTTGCATTCGGTATACGGTTTCTAAACTACATAACCGTTGATGATGGTTCGGTTCACGGATTAAGTATGAAAACCGACTGAACTCGCCCGTATAAACCGATTGATCATGACCATTGATTATTCTTCATCCTATGTAATACCAGGTATTTTTTATTTCCCATTTCAGGTTGGGTTTTACCCGACTCGGCTAACCTTGTTGTGTAAGTTGTTGTTTACTTTGTCTTAGTCTAGGTGGGTTGCTTGAATTAGGAAAGCTACAAGTTTTGGGGTAGAAATATAGTCGACAAATAATTTTAATAAATAAATAAAATTAAGAGAGAATGAAAAGATAATTTAAATAAATAAAATAAAAGAATAAATATGTGTATTAATTATTATTATTAGTATTAGTAATAATATTAGTATAAATTTTATTATAAATAAATATGGAGAAAGGTATTAGAGAAGTTAAAAAACCAAAAACTATGGAGAGGGATGAATTGGAGCTAAAGTTCTCGAGGAATATTAAGTAAGAAAATCAGTAGAGGATCTATGGAATTGAGGTAGAATGCGAAACCCTTTCTCTTTTGATGTTTTTTTAGTTGTTTATTTCGTATGATTTTGTATTGTTAGGGTTCATAAATTTATTTGCATAAAGATGTATCTTTGATTAATGATAAGGTTTCTCTTGTAGGTATATAACATGATTAGGTATCACTGGTAAAACTTTCAGCATAATCCACCGTAAATTCACCGTTAAATGTTTGTTTTAGTTTTAATAATAGTTTTTGAAATTTTGGACAGTTTCTCTTTATCACGTTTTTGATTGATTTAATGATGTTATAACAATTTAGAATATTAACAAAAGTTTTTGATTCGTATATTATCTTTTATTGTGAGTTGGATTTGTTCAATTTAAGAATACTATGAATGTTTTGGTAAAATGATATAATCTACCAAGTTTTTATAATAATCTTGTAAAGTGAATATATTTTATTTGAGCCATTCGTTTGATCTGAATTTTGGATATGTTGTTAAATATTGGTTCATGTATTCTCCTGTAAAATTTTAAGACGATCAGACTATGATATCATTCCAAAAAATAAATAATATAATACGCCTGCAGTTAGTTTGTGTGCCTAAATGCTTGAAAGAAATTTATGTTGTTTGTTCATATGTTGTTAAGCCATGGTTGCTTGTATTGTTTGTAAAAATGATTTACAAAAAAAAAAAATGAGTTTATGTTTTACCGTTAGATGGAACATGGTTCCATGCTAACGACGGGTAATGATCCCGAATGTAAAACGGGTAATGATCCCCGAGAGTTAAATGGATAATGATCCCCATGTAGGAACTTATGTTCCTGACCATCAATGGCGGTTGTCTGTCTGTGACGGATAAATGATAGGTGGAGTACGAATCAAGGACATTCGTACCATGAATTTATGTGTGAAATCTAATTGGATTAATCATTGGAAATGTTATTGGTGTTGTGAACTCATGTGTTAAAATCTAGATTGGATGATTATTGGAAAGTATTGTAATTGTTGAATATAACATTGATTAATTGAAATTGTACTATATTTCATGTTATATGTTTTTTCGTTGATAATTAAATTGATTTTTTTCCGCATCTTTAGAGAATGGGGGTGCATTCTATTGAGCTGTCATCTCATCCCAATTGACATTCCTTGCAGATTTCATGGAAGTTGGAAGTGGAACTAAGAAATTGGTTGTCTTGTTGATTATGCTGTATTTCTTGTAATTGTATGACGTGTAATATGATCCAATTTTTTGATAAGAATATTATTATAGATGTTTAATTAGTGAATTCTTGTTTTTAAATTTAATTGTGCTTGGTGAAATAAAATAAACAAAATAAATAAATATATGTAACAGTCTTGTTCCGACCCGTAACGCCTTGAGCTCGGACCTCCGTATGGGTTCGACCCTGGTCCGGAACTCGAGGTGTTACATCCTAGCCCTCCATCTTTACGTCAATTGAAATTGAATTTCACCCAAAGTTCTGTGGTCTATTTGAATCTTTTAATTTTTATGTTTTCATATTTGGGATCAAATTATTGATTATTTTTGTTACTAGAGATCTGAATTTTTTTTTGTAAATTTGTAATCCATATTCTCAGAAAGTGTCTAAAGGAACTCTTTAAAATGGGTGTTAATAATAGTTTTTTTTGGGCTTTCAGGTAAGTAGACGATGGTGTAAGAAATAAAAATTGTATTTTTACTATCTTGGTAACTAAGAAGTATGTCAGATTTGCTGAGTTGATATGAACTTTGTTCAAAAACATGGATGAACTGTGCATTTCCACGGTTTAAACCGTAAAAACAAAAAACCGAACCGTCTGACTCGGTTCGGCTTAAAATCGACCCGCCTATAGACGGTTTGGTATGTGATTTTAAATTTTAAAACCCATTTATAAACGGTTTGGTAGATGATTTTGGTTTAAAACCGAACCGACCGCTCTATATGCAGCCCTAAACCTGTAAAAAATATTTTTCTTAGCAGTTGTATGAACCAGTGAGTCACTTCCAACTTTTTTCGATGTTTAGTAACAGCCGAGTTCCCACAAAAGTCAACTGATCTGAGTTAGCATGAGCCTAACCAACTACCTCTAATTTTACACTTTTTTTATAACCCATTTTGATGATACATGTTCCAAGAAAGAGGATCTCATATCAATTATTCTATTCAAGGACTGGGATGAGTACTTGTATAAAAACTTACAACTTTCTCTCTGAAAAACAGAGCCTCTCTTCACTGTTACTATTTCGATAATTGGATAACAAATATCCTTACAGTCATTTTCCTTAAATAGTCACTACCCGACGCTCTAATCAATAGTTATAATAATTACATTATACCATTAATTTGGAAACTCAAGACATCTGGTCTAATAACTATTTGTTCCCTGACTTTTCCATCACCACCCTAAACAAAAAATAAATGCTAAAGACAATCACTATGATAATAAGCAAAATGTTGTAGGACAAGTGTGTTCAAAGGAACAAGCGAAACACTCGGTTTACATCACATACAACCAAGGGTATTTGTCTTTCTACCTCCCATGCAAGTTACGTATTTGGCCTTCTACATCATATACAACAAGGGCATTTATCTTTCTAGCTCAAAGTGATACATGCATCCATCACTATATAATCCATGTACTTAGTTCATTTGTAACTACACCAAGAAGTATTAATAGAAACTCTTCTTCTCCTAATTTCTCTCTACTTGTCCATTATATGTTATGCACTAATATTTATCTAGTAACGAATATCCATACTAATTAGTTTGTAACCTAGAGGAGCATAAGTGAGTCTTGAACACGTTATCAGCACCTTGTTTTAACCAACTGAGTATTAATCTTTCACTCAATCAAGAAAAATTTGTGTTGGTTAACTCTTCACTTAATCAAGGACGACTACTAAAGAAGGTATATTTCAACCATTCTATAAGCATGTATGTTGGTACTTTTTTTAAAAATGATATATTTGTATCATTTATCATATGACATGAATCATGATATTAATTTTTTCCATGTTGTTAATTTTTTTTCATATGACTTAAATAGTTTTATTTATTTTTATTAGACCAAAATAAATTAAAAATCCATCAAAATTTAATTTGTTTGAAATTTTATCATGTGATGTTGTATTTTTGAATATATATTTATCACTTAAATAATTTATCATGCATAATATATATATTTTTTAAAATATACTTTACGTTTATTATTTAAAAAAAAATTAATGCATGATGATAATATTAGCCTAACAAAAATAAAAAAATTAACAAATATTTATTCTGTAACCGTTTGTATCCAAGCCGAAAAAAAGACTGTTACTTACTCCTTAAAAATTATGCGTGTTTAAATGATAAATGGGCAGTAGTTGTCTTTTAATGGGCCTGTTTTCAGTTGACTATTTCGTCAACTTTATTGCTAATTTTTTTTTTTTGCAAATTTTAAACCGTAAAGAAATTTGGTTAATTAATTTTGTTGACTGGGTTATGATAAGAAGTTGGACTATGACATATTACCTACAAAACCATAAAGAAATTTGGTTTTGCTATCCATCTTGGCCATAAAGAAATTTGGTCACGAAAAATTGTATCAAAATTTGCAATATTTATGGACTCAGAAGGACTTGAGCACCATATTAATATCCCTTACTTCGTCTATGGGATAACCTCATGAGCCGTTTTGGGAACATGACAAAAATAAATAAATTGGACTATGATATTTGTATTACCTATACAACCATAAAGTAATTTGGTCTCGAAATATGGCACTAAAATTTTTCATAAGCATGGACTCAGAAGACTTGAGACCCATAATAATGAGATTCTTGTCAATAATAATGTCAGGGCTGTCATAAAAAAGAAACTTCCCGAAGGTAATCATGGCAAGGACCATAAAGGGAAAAACCCCAAAGGAAAGAGAGTTCGACATTATGATTCACATCCCCGTGATATGATGAGTGTGTAAACACGTCATTTTTACATCTTAATTTAGATTTATTTAGTTCTTTATTTTGTACATATTTAATGAATTTTGTTTAGTTTTGCAGTTTATAGGAAATAAAGCTCGATAAACTAAAATGCGTAATTCATTTCATAAAATGAAGGAAATGAAGTAATGGGCTAAGCCCGAAAGGAAAAACATGGAGAATTATTTCATTGGACCAATTATTTGGATATGGGAGTGTGGGGAAGCATGCCACAACGTGTATAGAAAGTGTGGAGACCATTTGCTGGATATTAATTATAAAAGGATATGAAGATATTTTGTTTAATGAAGAAAATAGTCAAAATAAAAAAAAAAAAAATTCTTCATGGTTGGAGTTAGTAACAAATAATATATTTTCCAAATAAAGAAAATTATGGCTTCATGATGAAATATTATTTAACACATGACTCATTTTAATTGGAGGATTTTATATTGTCCCGACAAGTGGCACATTCTTATTTGATGATGATGTGGTAGTGGAAACGGAAAAGAAAAATGGTTTCTTTTAAAGCTATATAAATAATGGTGGAAGCATGGGGAAAAGGGGGGGGGGAGTTCATTTTTTCTAGTCTAGTGGAACAAGTAGTTTTAGTTTATTTCTTTTCTTTTCTTTTTATTTTTCCTTTGTAATGAAATGATCTCTTCACTATGGATGCAGATGAAGCCCTATGATGTGTATTAAGAGAGTTCTAATTCATTTTTAATGATAATTTTTCTCGGTCCTATTATCTTGCTTAGTAATGATAATAATTCTTTTTATATGTCCTTGTGTTTCAATCAAAGGTTTTATATTCTTATTTTATTGACCAACACCTTAGGTAAAAGGAATTATTAGTAATTTGAGAAATTGAGTATAACGTTTTATCTTCCGAGGCGTACATATTGATCCTAAATCATCTCGAGCAATTTTATGAAGAATTTTATAGAGAATTGATTGAATAATCTAATATACATAATAGTGGTGAAATTCTAAGCCCTGAATTTTTCTTATCTTCTTATTTTATTTATTAGCTTTACTTATTATTCATCTTTTATTATTCTTTTTAGTATTTTATTTAATTAGAAATTAAATGTAAAGGTAATTAGTCCCAGTGGAATGACCTGTGCTTGTATACTATCAATTGATAGCCTTTCACTTGCGGTACACCATTCAAATTTCATCAAATTTGTATATATATTAGGATTATGATAGTTATTTTATTTATTTTATGTATTTTAT
>JAJJMC010033111.1:2302555-2314676 GCA_023531435.1 Papaver californicum | reverse complement strand
TATTTATTTTATGTATTTTATTTTATTTTATTTCTAGATTTTACGTTTGGTATCTTTTTATTTTTGGTGTGCAGGTTTGATTTGACATTAAAAGTGGAGAATAAGATTTTCCTACTAAAAGGTAAGTAATATATTCCAAGATTTTCTTAGATTTTTTTATTTTTTAAATTATTATATTAGAAAATATTTTGATTTGGTAGATATTATTTTATTCTTTGTAAATAAGTAAATTAGAATTTTAATTTTTAGTTAGATTTTTTTTTTATTTTATAATTTTGTATATAAAAAAATAAAAATAAAACCCACTTTGCACATCATTTGTATCGTCCGCTACCGATTATTAGGAAAACACGTGGAATAGTACATTGAACCCTCTGGGCGTTATAAGTCGAAATTCCATAAGCCTTAGCCTTGTACCTTTGACCAGTCTTTAATTATAGGTATATTTTGCTAAGGTAACCTGAGCTTACCTATTTTAGTCGAATCTTCATTTGCACGTGCACTTTAAATAAAAAATAATAATATGTCGAACTGGTATCATGAGGACCAATGCAATGCATATCGATCTGAATTCAAAAATGGACAATATCCTTATTATGACCATAGTGTGGATAGTACTTGGGACCACTACCAACCCTGTGGAGGTTATGGTTCAGACCACGGTGATCCAAATTACTATTCGCATGTGCACCAGTCATACGAAAGGGTAAATGAGCAATATTATACTGAGAAAAATGTGTGTTCTCCGTCTTTGGAAGATTTAATTAAACGGTTGATACCTAACACTTCTTACGATGTTAGTCTGTCTTTAGAAGATTCACTAAAGCAGTTGAATGAAAATTCAAAAAAGAGAGACTTAGTGTAGGAACAAATTCATGAGACCTTTAGAGAAATCGAAGAAGAACGGTCAGCTCTTAGTATTGATCCAAGTGAACTTACTTGCCAATATAGTGTTTCCAATTTTACCCTTAATGATACAGACATAATTTATATATATTTACCGCTTAATTTATATTTGGTAGTACTTGATTTTATACTATTAATGTATTTTTATTGTTTTTATAGGTGATACACCGAAAATCCAAGTTACTGATTAAATACGGCTAAATGGACAAAATGTGTTTTGGTCCTGGGTCCGGTGCAATAAAAAGAGGCGTACATGGTCTGTACGGCATAGAAGATAGTATGGGGACGTGGCTATGAAAATGGAGAGATGAGAAACAAATGATAGAGGGCGTATTGGATGATGCACATTGAAAGGCAGTGAGTGGGGGCTTTTCTTTTATGCTTTGTTTTAGGTTTTCTTTCTTCGAGAGAAGGGGTGCTGGTGACGGCTGTGTGGGGAAACGCCTAGGTTAGGCTAGTATAAGATAGAGATTTGGAAAGCACGTGAAGTAGGAGGAAGGTTAGACCGGGTTTTTTGGAGAGAAAAGTATAAAAAAGGAAGAAGGGCGTCAGATTGGGACCGTTCTTTTTTGGGGGGATTCTTTTAGCTTTTCTTATTAGGAGAGGTACGATGAAGGGGAAGGTAGGGGCAAAAGGGAGAGCTGGTCGAAAGAAGGACGCTGATTGGGGGAGGTATTCTTTTAGGTGTAGAGAGAGCGTGAAAGGGAGATAAAGAAGGTATGAAAGAGACAAGAGGCTGACGCAAAAGGACAACCAGAGAAAGAAGACGGATTGAGTATACAAGAGAAATAGATCCCATCAGACACACTATCCATTGCTTTACTTAGGTTTAATCTTTCCCTCTCTATTTTACTTTCTACTTTTGTTATATATTTTTATGGATTTTAAAAAATCCATCTCCATGTCTCACTAATTTTGTAGCTAGGGTTTATGTTGAAACCACTTAAAAGTTTAGATCAATTAAATCGAATTATTTGATACAGACTATTATGATTTGAATAAGATTAATTCCATGATTTTGATTTATTAATCTAATGAAAAATTAGTTGTTGCTTCACCGGTTCTGTACAATATAGTAACCTATGCACAAAATTAATAGGATAACAAATATGTTTGTCTACTTATTTGATATTTCATACTTGGGTTAAATTCTTAGATGAGGTATGCTTAGAAGAGTTAGATATTATTTGTGAACCTATATTTAGTTTCGTATTATTTTTCCGCTAACGCAATTAGATGGTGTATGCATGAGACTTAGAGCTTTTGATGCACCATGCTTAGGGTGTCCCAGTGATATTTGCGACTCTAATACATATAATAGGTGATATTGATAGAACGAACAATAAATGAATATTTAGGAGATATGTTTCACTTCAGTAATTAAATAGAAATAGTGGTGGATACTGAAAACCCTGGTTACCGACTATCTCTGTTTCTCCCATTTGATTTATGATACAGACTATTATGATTTGAATAAGATTAATTCCATGATTTGATTTATTGATCTAATAAAAAATTAGTTGTTGCTTCACCGGTTCTGTACCATATAGTAACCTATGTGCAGAATTAATAGGATATCAAATATGTTTGTCTACTTATTTGATATTTCATACTTGGGTTAAATCCTTAGATGGGGTATGCTTAGAAGAGTCAGATATTATTTGTGAACCTATATTTAGTTTCGTATTATTTTCTCGCTAACGCAATTAGATGGTGTATGCATGAGACTTAGAGCTTTGATGCACCATGCTTAGGGTGTCACAGTGATATTTGCGACTCTAATACATATAATAGGTGATATTGATAGAACGAACAATAGATGAATATTCAGGAGTTATGTTTCAATTCAGTAATTAAATAGAAATAGTGGTGGATACTGAAAACCATGGTTACCGACTCTCTCTGTTTCTCCCATTTGATTTATTTTATTAGTTCAGTTTGTTTTATTATTTTATTCATAAATCTAAAAATCCAAAAATATTATTTATGATTAGTTTAATTGAGATATTGATCGCAGTATTTACCCCCTCCATGTGGGTTCGTCCCGTACTTGTCGTTGTCTGCATTGTAGACACCGTGCGATTGCGGTTTATTTATATAGGGTATCTAAAATCCTATAGATTTTTGGCGCTGCTGCCGGGGAGCGGTTGTGAGATATTGTAATTAGTATTTTTTATTTTCTAATCATAGTTTAGGTTTTTATTTTATTTATTTTCGTTTTTTATATATTTTTATTTTTATTTTTATTTTATGATTTTTAGTTCTAGTTGACTCGTTTTGTGTTTTAGTATCTCTTTTCAGGTACTTTTCCGAGGATGATGACTCTTTTGTAGGAGACGTCATCTAAGATGACACTGAGGGAATATATGGATCGGTCACGACATAAGGAAGCTCTTGCTTCACCTGAGGTAAGTGAAGAATCACCTATAATGATATATGAGAAGTATTATAAACATACACCGCCTAGTTTGGAACAAAGATTGCGAGTTCTGGCATGCCAGAGATTATATGCTGCTGTTGATAATAAGTCTTGTAGTGACTCTCTATTTCATAAAGAACATATAGATGACCCTGTGGATGATTGTGTTGATGATTTGCCTAATTTCATAGATGAATCTATCTCACAAGATCATTCACCCGACTTAGAGGTTGTTTCTAGACCCCTAGACTTCCAAAAGGTACATAATTTCAGGTTAGGATTGTGTGCTTCTCAAGTTTTGTTGGATCACTTTGCATCCAAATACCCAGAGGACTTGCCTGTTCCTGACATTGTGCATGAACGAATTGATATTTCCCCAATCCTAATTTTATCCCCATATTTTATTCTTTACGCACTTCCAAGTGCAGTAAAAACTTGGTTTGGGGGTAATCCTTTCCTTTTGTTAGTTTCAGTGTCTCCGTGTTGCCATAATATAAGTGTGAAACTGTCATTTGTATATATTGTATTTTGGGTTGATCCCCAAATTTTCAGGTTGTTAATTTATGGAGATCATTTTTATACATATCCAGTAAGTAGATTTTTATTTTCTTGTTTTTATTTTCTTTTTAAACTTTTTCTTTTTCTTTTTATTATATTTTTAGTGTTCTTTGTTATTACTATCTTTTGATATGTGTTACAGAGAATACTGCTTTTCTTGCGTCAATCAGGTGAGACGTTCCAATCCATTTTCTTTGATTTATATTTGTCTCTCTTATTTACATTGCATGCCCATTCTAGGCTGCATGGTTTGAAACATTGAGAACAATGTTAAATTTAGGTTTGGGGGTAGAGTTTCAGAAAATTGATGCCAATAAAGAAACTCTGAAATTTAGAAACTTGTGAATTATTCAGGATGACACTAACCATTCTAGGTAGATGGAAACATAGCTCTTATCTATGGTGTGCCCAGCTAAATGGTCTATTCATATCTTAATGCACTCAGGTCTTAGAAATAACATGATAATCATTGAACAAGCATATCTCGGAATCATCATAATCATATCACTTTCTATTTTTATTTTTGCAATTTTATGTTTCTCTAAGTGATTTGGTGGTGACCTAGTATTGCCATAAGGTCATAGCTCGGATGTATTAGAATTTTAATTTTGTCAAAAAAAAATATTGACACGTTGATAGCAATATGTGTGTGTTCTCCCTGTCTTCGTCGCCTAAGCAAGCGTGGAATGCAGGTCCATAAGAACTATCATGTAATCTGTTGAAAAGGAGCATGCGCTTAGATTTAAAAGATCTAATCATGTAGTCATAAAAAAAAAGATGAACAAAAAAAGAAAAAAAGAAAAGAAAATTATGTATATAATTAGTAATATAATAAAATAGGAGCATCCGAGCCGGACTTTATACTATTATTTTGGGAAACACCGTTCACCTTAGTCAACGTATGCATCATTTATTACTTCTATTTTCATTTTCTAATCTATCATTGTGTTTGAATTTGATTGATTTCGAGCAATGTGAATGTTTCCATCCAGTTTTGGAACGTTTAATGATTATTTGAGTAGAGTTTGCATTCTTATATGAATTTTAGTACGCTGAGTGAAAACTCGTGTACATCAGTTGGATTCATACAGGATAATGTTTCATACAACCGAAGAATTTAGTATGCCAACTAAATAGCTTGTTTGGTGTCTATCCTAAATCGTTCACGGGTAGCTGGAATTTGGAGTACAGGTTTTATGGGTAAACCTCTTGTAAACCCTCACGAGACAAAACTCATCCGCTAAGGCCACGTAGGGGTTTAAAATATTATTAAATATGCTAAATGTAGTCGCGATTCCTGCGAAAGTGAGTTAGGATTTTATTTTATTTTTTGATTATTTTTGCTCGAGGACTAGCAAAATATAGGTTTGGGGGTATTTGATACGAACATAATTTATATATATTTACCGATTAATTTATATTTGGTAGTACTTGATTTTATACTATTAATGTATTTTTATTGTTTTTATAGGTGATACACCGAAAATCCTAGTTACTGGCTAAATACGGCTAAATGGACAAAATGTGTTTTGGTCCTGGGTCTGGTGCAATAAGAAGAGGTGTACATGGTCTGTACGGCAGAGAAGATGGTATGGGAACGTGGCTATGAAAACAAAGAGATGAGAAACAAATGATAGAGTGCGTATTGGCTAATGCACATTGAAAGGCAGTGAGTGGGGTCTTTTCTTTTATTCTTTGTTTTAGTCGTTCTTTCTTCGAGAGAAGGGGTGCTGGTGACGTCTGTGTGGGGAAACGCCTAGGTTAGGCTAGTACAGGAGAGAGATTTGGAAAGCACGTGAAGTAGGAGGAAGGTTAGACCTGGTTTTTGGAAGGGAAAAGAATAAAAATGAAGAAGGGTGTCAGACTGGGGACAGTTCTTTTTTTGGGGGATTATTTTAGCTTTTCTTATTAGGTTTGGTAGAGAGGTACGGTGAAGGAGAAGGTAGAGGCAAAAGGGAGAGCTGATCGAAAGAAGGACGCTGATTTGAGGAGGTATTTTTTTAGGTGGAGAGAGAGCGTGAAAGGGAGATATAAAAGGTGTGAAAAAGACAAGAGGCTGACGCAAAAGGAAAGCCAGAGAAAGAAGACGGATTGAGTATACAAGAGAAATAGATCCCATCATCCACACTATCCATTGCTTTACTTAGGTTTAATATTTCCACTCTATTTTACTTTCTACTTTTGTTATATATTTTTATGGGTTTTAAGAAATCCATCTCCATGTCTCACTAATTTTGTAGCTAGGGTTTATGTTGAAACCATTTAAAAGTTTAGATCAATTAAATCGAATTATTTGATACAGACTATTATGATTTGAATAAGATTAATTACATGATTTTGATTTATTGATCTAATGAAAAATTAGTTGTTGTTTCACGGGTTCTGTACAATACAGTAACCTATGCATAGAATTAATAGGATATCAAATATGTTTGTCTACTTATTTGATATTTTATGCTTGGGTTAAATCCTTAGATGGGTTATGCTTAGAAGAGTCAGAAACTATTTGTGAACCTATAATTAGTTTCGTATTATTTTCTCGCTAACGCAATTAGATGGTGTATGCATGAGACTTGGAGCTTTTGATGCGCCATGCTTAGGGTGTCCCAGTGATATTTGCGACTCTAATACATATAATAGGTGATGTTGATAGAACGAACAATAGATGAATATTCAGGAGTTATGTTTCACTTCAGTAATTAAATAGAAATTGTGGTGGATACTGAAAACCCGGGTTACCGACTCTCTCTGTTTATCCCATTTGATTTATTTTATTAGTTCAGTTTGTTTTATTATTTTATTCATAAATCTAAAAATCCAAAAATATTATTTCTGATTAGTTTAATTGAGATATTGATTGTAGTATTTTCCCGCTACCTGTAGGTTCCACCCGTACTTGTCGTTGTCTGCATTGTAAACAACGTACGATTACGGTTTATTTATATAGGGTATCTAAAATCCTATAAATTTTTGGCGTCGCTGCCAGAAAACGGTTGTGAGATATTGTGATTAATATTTTTTATTTTCTAATTATAGTTTAGGTTGTTATTTTATTTATTTTTATTTTTTATATATTTTATATTTTATTTATTTTTTATGATTTTTAGTTCTAGTTGACTCGTTTTCTGTTTTAGTATCTCTTTTCAGGTTCTTTTCCGAGGATGGTGACTCTTTTGCAGGAGACGTCATCTAAGATGACACTGAGGGAATATATGGATCGTTCACGACATAAGGAAGCTATTGCTGCACCTGAGGTAAGTGAAGAATTACCTCTAATGATATATGAGAAGTATTATAAACATACACCGCCTAGTTCGGAACAAAGATTGCGAGTTTTGGCATGCCAGAGATTATATGCTGCTGTTGATAATAAATCTTGTAGTGACTCTCTATTTCATAAAGAACATATAGATGACCCTGTGGATGATTGTGTAGATGATTTTCCTAATTCCATAGATGAATCAATCTCACAAGATCATTCACCCGACTTAGAGGTTGTTTCCAGACCCTTAGACTTCCAAAAGCTACCTAATTTAGGGTTAGAATTGTGTGCTTCTCAAGTTTTTTTGGATCACTTTGCATCCAAATACCCGGAGGACTTGCATGTTCCTGACGTTGTGCATGAACCAATTGATATTTCCCCAATTCCAATTTTATCCCCATATTTTGTTCTTTACGCACTTCCAAGTGTAGTAAAAACCTTGTTTGGAGGTAATCCTTTCCTTTTGATAGTTTCAGTGTCTCTGCGTTGCCATAATATAAGTGTGAAACTGTCATTTGTATATATTGTATTTTGGGTTGATCCCCAAATTTTCAGGTTGTTAATTTATGAAGATCCTTTTTATACATATCCACTAAGTAGATTTTTATTTTCTTGTTTTTATTTTCTTTTTAGACTTTTTATTTTTATTTTTATTTTCAGGGTTCTTTGTTATTACTATCTTTTGATATGTGTTACAGAGAATACTGCTTTTCTTGCGTCAAACAGGTGAGACGTTCCAATCCCTTTTCTTTGATTTATATTTGTATCTCTTATTTACATTGCATTCCCATTCTAGGTTGCACGGTTTGAAACATTGAGGAATATGTTAAATTTAGGTTCGGGGGTAGAGTTTTAGAAAATTGACGCTAATAAAGAAACTCCGAAATTTAGAAATTTGTGGATTATTCAGGATGACACTAACCATTCTAGGTAGATGGAAACATAGCTCTTATCTATAGGAATTGGTGTGCCCAGCTAAATGGTCTATTCATATCTGAATGCACTCAGGTCTTAGAAATAACATGATAATCATTGAACAAGCATATCTCAGAATCATCATAATCATATCACTTTCTATTTTTATTTTGCAATTTTATGTTTCTCTAAGTAATTTGGTGGGGACCTAGTATTGCCATAAGGTCGTAACTCGGATGTATTAGAATTTTAATTTTGTCAAAAAAAAAAAAATTGCACTTTGATAGCAATATGTGTGTGTTCTCCCTGTCTCCGTCTCTTAAGCAAGTTCGGAATGCAGGATCCATGGGAACTATCATGTAATCTGTGGAAAAGGAGCATGCGCTTAGATTTAAAAGATCAAATCATGTAGTCATAAAAAAAAAAGATGAAAAAAAAAGAAAAAGAGAAAAAAAGAAAAGAAAATTATGTATATAAAAAGTAATAATAAAACTAGGAGCATTCGAGCCGGACTTTATACTATTATTTTGGGAAACACCGTTCAACTTAGTCAACATATGCACCATTCATTACTTCTATTTTCATTTTCTAATCATTGTGTTTGAATTTGATTGATTCCGAGCAATGTGAATGTTTCCATCCAGTTTTGGAATGTTTAATGATTATTTGAGTAGAGTTTGCATTCTTTTATGAATTTTAGTACGCTGAGTGAAAACTCGTGTACATCAATTGGATTCATACAGGCTAATGTTTCATACAACCGAAGAATTTAGTATGCCAACTAAATAGCTTGTTTAGTGTATATCCTAAATCGTTCACGGGTAGCTGGAATTTGGAGTACAGGTTATATGGGTAAACCTCCTGTAAACCCTCACGAGACAAAACTCATCCCCTAAGGCCACTTAGGGGTTTAAAGGCTTATTACATATGCTAAATGTAGTCGCGATTCCTGCGAAAGTGAGTTAGGATTTTATTTTATTTTTAGATTATTTTTGCTCGAGGACTAGCAAAATATAGGTTTGGGGGTATTTGATACGAACATAATTTATATATATTTACCTATTAATTTATATTTGGTAGTACTTGATTTTATACTATTAATGTATTTTTATTGTTTTTATAGGTGATACACCGAAAATCCTAGTTATTGGCTAAATACGGCTAAATGGACAAAATGTGTTTTGGTCCTGGGTCCGGTGCAATAAAAAGAGGCGTACATGGTCTGTACGGCATAGAAGATAGTATGGGGACGTGGCTATGAAAATGGAGAGATGAGAAACAAATGATAGAGGGCGTATTGGATGATGCACATTGAAAGGCAGTGAGTGGGGGCTTTTCTTTTATGCTTTGTTTTAGGTTTTCTTTCTTCGAGAGAAGGGGTGCTGGTGACGGCTGTGTGGGGAAACGCCTAGGTTAGTCTAGTATAGGAGAGAGATTTGGAAAGCACGTGAAGTAGGAGGAAGGTTAGACCGGGTTTTTGGGAGAGAAAAGTATAAAAAGGAAGAAAGGCGTCAGAGGGGACAATTATTTTTTGGGGGGATTCTTTTAGCTTTTCTTATTAGGTTTGGTAGAGAGGTACGGTGAAGTGGAAGATAGAGGTAAAAGGGAGAGCTGATCGAAAGAAGGACGCTGATTGGAGGAGGTATTCTTTTAGGTGGAGAGAGAGCGTGAAAAGGAGATAAAAAAGGTGTGAAAGACACAAGAGGCTGACGCAAAAGGACATCCAGAGAAAGAAGACGGATTGAGTATACAAGAGAAATAGATCCCATCAGCTACACTATCCATTGTTTAACTTTGGTTTAATCTTTCCATTCTATTTTACTTTCTTCTTTTGTTATATATTTTTATGGGTTTTAAGAAATCCATCTTCATGTCTCACTAATTTTATAGCTAGGGCTTATGTTGAAACCTTCTAAAAGTTTAGATCAATTAAATCGAATTATTTGATACAAACTATTATGATTTGAATAAGATTAATTCCATGATTTTGATTTATTGATCTAATGAAAAATTAGTTGTTGTTTCACGGGTTCTGTACAATACAGTAACCTATGCGTAGAATTAATAGGATATCAAATATGTTTGTCAACTTATTTGATATTTTATGCTTGGGTTAAATCCTTAGATGGGTTATGCTTAGAAGAGTCAGATACTATTTGTGAACCTATAATTAGTTTCGTATTATTTTCTCGCTAACGCAATTAGATGGTGTATGCATGAGACTTAGAGCTTTTGATGCGCCATGCTTAGGGTGTCCCAGTGATATTTGCGACTCTAATACATATAATAGGTGATGTTGATAGAACGAACAATAGATGAATATTCAGGAGTTATGTTTCACTTCAGTAATTAAATAGAAATAGTGGTTGATACTGAAAACCCTTGTTACCGACTCTCTCTGTTTATCCCATTTGATTTATTTTATTAGTTCAGTTTGTTTTATTATTTTATTCATAAATCTAAAAATCCAAAAATATTATTTCTGATTAGTTTAATTGAGATATTGATTGTAGTATTTTCCCGCTACCTGTAGGTTCCACTCGTACTTGTCGTTGTCTGCATTGTAGACACCGTACGATTACGGTTTATTTATATAGGGTATATAAAATCCTATCAATTTTTGGCATCGTTGCCAGAAAACGATTGTGAGATATTGTGATTAATATTTTTTATTTTCTAGTTATAGTTTAGGTTGTTATTTTATTTATTTTTATTTTATTTATATTTTTTTATTACTTCCTCCAGGTGAAGCAGCTGCAACATCTAATTTTTTTTTTTTTTTTGCTAATATTGCATCAACAGAGAAAAATATAATCTTGTATAGGCACGCGATGAGTGTGCGAAAGAACAAACTGTGCATCTGCTTCTGGTTGCGAGTTGACTACATTCCCAGTTAATTATCTTGGCATCTTTGACTTTGACCCTTTTTATACTGATCATAAATTCTAATGTGTAATTTTTAATATGCCATCAAAGTTTTTAGTATTAAATTTATGAACATTCATCCAACCATCTGATGGATGAAATTTTAAGAGATAAGATCAAAGGTTGAAAAACAAGTTTGTTTTTAATATGAAGTTGACATGAATTTGGGGTATTGGGTACGTTTTGTGCTAGGAATAGAAATCCTATACGACTTCTAATTCTTCTACTTTCATCCAACCATCTGATGGAATTTGATGTTATGAAAGAAAACCTTTTAAGAGGAATATATGCCTACGGTTTTGAAAAGCCATCAGCAATTCAACAGAGGGGAATCGTTCCATTCTGTCAAGGACATGATGTTTTTGAACAAGCACAGTCTGGAACAGGAAAGACTGCAACCTTTTATTCTGGTGTTTTACAGCAGCTTGATTACACACATGTCCAGTGCCAAGCCTTGGTTCTTACTCCTACTCGTGAGCTTGCACAACAGATTGAGAATGTTATATGCGCACTTGGTGATTATCTGTGAGTTAAGGTTCATGCTTGTGTTGGTGGAACCAGTATTAAGGAGGATCAGCGTATTCTTCTAAGCGGTGTGCATGTCGTTGTTGGTACCCCTGGCCGTGTCTCTGATATGTTAAGAAGACAATCCCTTAGATCTGATAGCATCAAGATGTTTGTGTTGGATGAAGCTGATGAGATGCTGTCGCGAGGGTTTAAGAACCAGATCTATGGTATTCTCCAACTCCTTCCATCCAAAGTTCAGGTTGGTGTTTTCTCTGCCACCATGCCTCCTGAAGCTCTTGAGATCACAAGGAAGTTCATGAACAAACCAGTTAGAATTTTGGTTAAGCGTGATGAGCTTACTCTTGAGGGTATCAAGTAATTACATGTCAATGTTGAAGAGGAGGAATGGAAGATAGAGGCACTCTGTGATCTGTATGAGACTTTGGCCATGTTGGGAAATAAAAATGTTTTGTTACTAAAATTAATAGTTTATTACTTAAATTAATTTTGTTACTATAATTAGCTTGACGGGTGCTAGGATCACTAGTCCAAACTTGGGTGGAATTATAGCCATCCATTTTTACTTCTTAGTGAATGAGAAACCTTTGGTTATCCCACATTGGGCAAAC
>JAJJMC010033111.1:2260016-2302545 GCA_023531435.1 Papaver californicum | reverse complement strand
GAAATGGACTAGTGGGCAAATGCATACATGTACGGTGCTTCGCACCGCAGGCCGCGGGCTTGCGGGCTTGCGGTGCTTGCGTGTGCTTTTACGTGTGTTTTTGGCGTGAGCCTTGGCGCGAGCCTTGGTACGACCCTTGGTGCGAACCTTGGTGCGATCCTTGGTGCGATCCTTGGTGCGACCCTTGGTGCGACCATTGGTGCGAGCCTTGGTGCGAGCCTTGGTGCGACCCTTGGTGCGACCATTGGTGTGACCATTGGCGTGAGCCTTGGTGTGAGCCTTGGTGTGACCATTGGCATGAGCCATTGGCGTGAGCCTTGGTGTGACCATTGGTGCGAGCCTTGGCATGAGCCTTGGTGTGAGCCTTAGTGTGACCATTGGTGCGAGCCTTGGCGTGACCATTGGTGTGACCATTGGCGTGAGCTTGGCGTGTGCCTGGCGCGTGCTTGGCGTGTGCCTGCGAGTGCACACGTGTACCCATCAATGACAAAACGTTTCTTTAATTTTAAATAAATATTTTACCGTTCGAATTAAATGGAAAATAAAATCATAAATAATTTTTTTAATTAAAACAATCTTAACGTTTTGTTTTAATGGGGATTTAATATTTGAAATTAAATTTTCACCGTTTTAAAACTCAAAGGTTTACTTCTCCTATAAAAGAACAACATTGCTAAGGTTTTCGTTTACCCCAGTCGCAGCCACTGTCCTGACGACTTTTCCCCTCTTCTTGCTTTGATTTGCGCACTAGAATTTACTTTCTTTTTCTTTCATCTTCTGTTAAGTTCACAACGGGCCAACGAGCTTTGCTAGCTGGGTTGGTATCAGGTGATTTTATCCTGAATTCAAGTTTGTCACTGAAAGGGTATAGCAGCATCTTCCTGAAGGTGTACCTGGCAAATATTGAGTTAAGGGTAGTCTGTTGAACAGGCGACTTCACCTCTCTGTGTTTGAGTGTGTGTGCAGTTTAATTCTAACCCTCCCTTAATCATCTTCAAGTTCTCTGTGTTTGTTTCTCTCTGTTACAGGAAGTATATTATCCAACAACTTCATGGTGTGGATTAGTATAAGTGGTCGTATTTCCAAACCCCACATTTGACAGATGTGTCTATATATCTGCATTGGTGCTAATTCTCAGAATTTTACCCTCACAAGTGTTACGGTCACCTCTGTAAAGAACTTTCCAGACAACTGAGGAACCCTGATAGGTCTGCTAAAGGGATTCACTGGCCTCAGCGGAGCCGTCATGACGCAGCTTTACCTTTCCATCTATGGTAACGACTCTAAATCTCTAGTCCTCTTCATTGCTTGGCTACCTGCTGTTTTATCTATCTTCTTTGTTTATGCAATCCGTTTGATTAATGTCGGTCGACAGTCAAAACTTCGAAAAGAGAGATATATACAAGCATCTCTGGTTATCTGTTGTGTTAGCTCTATTCATAATGGTTACAACCATAACTCGGAAACAAAAGACCTTCTCCCTCTCCGGCTATGTTGTACCAGCAACTATTGTGTGCATCTTACTCTTAACTTCTCTATCTATATCAATTAAATAAGAGCTTGTACTCTGGAATCTAATGAAGAAAGATCTTAAACTACAGGAGATGATAACTGTTGAAACCCCATCTCTTGTGAACCCAATTTCTCTGCCATTAACCACGCTCCATCAGTGGAAGAAGAGAACCCTCAACCAAAAGTTTCTTGTTTTTCGGATGTTTTTAATCCCCGAACAGGGGCGAAGACTATACCATCTTGCAGGCAATACTGAGCATTGACATGTTATTGCTCGTCATTGGGGATTTTGTGGACTCGGCACCAGTCTCACAGAGATAGACAATTTGGGTCTTGGTGAATCTCTTGGCTACCCGACACTTACCATAAGCACATTTGTATCTCTTATGAGTATTTGAAATTATTTTGGAAGAGTTAGTGTCAGCTTGATCTCTGAAATCATCCTTACAAAGTTGAAATCTCCCAGAACTTTGGTCCTGGCAATCGTCCTTGTTGTTTCTTGTATCAGTCACATTCTTGTCGCATTTCCATTTTCTAATTCTATCTACATTGCTTTAGTGATCATTGGTTTTTGTTATGGTGCACACGTAACACTTATCTTCACAATCATATCCGAACTCTTTTGGACTCAAGTATTATTCAACATTGTATAATTGTGGATACTAGCGATGCCTCCTGGATCTTGTGTTCAATGTAAGAGTTGCAGGATTCCTTTATGACAAAGAAGCATTGAAGCAGTTGAATCTCTTAGGACTCAGTAGGGACTCAGGGAAGGAATTGACATGTATTGGAAAAGAGTGTTACAAGTTTTGTCTTATCATATTAGCAGCAGCAACATTCATTGCAACCCTAGCTTCTTTCATTTTGTTCATTGGGACAAGAAAATTCTACCAGGAAGATATTTATAAAATTTCAGCAGGGGACAACCCTGGCTATCATAGAAGCCGAAACTACTCAGTTGGTTTCGCCGATGGACTCTAATACTAAGAGTAAGGTATCAGACAAAGGAGTGGGCAGACTGTAGCAGTTAGTATAAAGTTGGATATCTTAATGAACCTGTATTGCTTATAAATTTTGGGTCAAACTATGAGTACTGGATAGTATGTTTTTGACCAGTGGAATAGGAATATTTTAGCGAGCTATGAAATAATTTCTTGTACCAAGTCTTTGTATTAAATGTTTATGTTTTTGATCTGTTTTCATTTTTATTCTCATTTTTATTTATTTTCTATTTGAAGTTTTAGTATTATGTCCCACTCCTTATTTATTTTTTGTTTTCGACAAATTTTCCTCGTGAATTCAGCTTAAAAAGTAGTACAAAAATTACACAATTGATACAAAATCACATATAACCTCAAATGACTGATATCATACATAGAAAACGACCCACAAATTTCTTACATGATTTTTAACAATTTATTAATTATATTTCTGACGCCCGCCCCAGGATCACTCCTTTAATTATTCCATCCGATAAAGGAAATCAACCACAGGTCCATAGCTAGGAAAAGCAATTTGTAATGGATCCCTCTTTAAAAAGAAAAATTGTATGTCCAGCATTAACTTTGAAGATGTGCCTTTTAAAGAAGGGTAACTTTCACTGCACCCCCCAAAAACAATCCACTTAAATTGCGCCCCCGTTTTATAAAACTGTATTTCCGTTAAGTCATAGGCTAAGTCAGCTTTGGCCCACTTTTAACACTTGAAAAGACTTAAACGCCCCAAACTCTTTAACTAGCCGTACGATTCGACCAACAAGTAGCTAATATCTTTTTTAGTTTTCCGTAAGGTCCTCTAGGTTTCCCGATGTAAGTACACCAGGAGTTGGTCGATCCTCTCCTAGAAAGAGTGGAGTGGATTAAGTCAGAGAAGGGCGGCTTGGACAATTGGAACAACTCCACTTTATATTCGTGAACCAAAGAGAAGTTACTTTATAAAATAACTATAGTTAATCTACATTTTGCCTTGTCATTCAGAGCCAAATGCCATTTTTTTCTGTAAATAAGAACAAACTCTGTTTCAATTTTTGAAAGTCCTATTAAGCTGTAGCAGGCAAAGTGGAAGTAGTCACAGCTGAATCCTTAGGAGAACCAGTGTACATTGCTTCAGCTTTACTAGAATCTGACGCTAACTAGCAAGGCCAGTTGGTCTACCAGGCTTCGACCCTTGAACCACAACAAATGGTGGTTTTTTGTCTTGATCCTTCTCGCCCCTCATCTTGTCTATAGCTGGGACTTCAACAGGGATGATGAGCTCAGCAATATCATTCCAGTAATACTTGTCAGCCTCAGAATGAAACTTGTCTTCATTGTTCACAAAGAGATGAGATACAACATACAATTCTTAAATGGAAAAATAAAGCAGACTGCTATTTCATTTAGGCAGTAACTATACTACAATTCAGCTAATTCATATAACTAGCCATACCGAAAGTGCAACACTTCAATTCTTAAATGGACAAATAAAACAGATGTGTACTAATTTGATAAAGGATAAAATTAGACACCTCAGCTTCAAAGTAATCAATAGCTAGTTATGTATATTGCGTTAGTAAACAACTGGTTTTGAATGGATCAGTGGGGATGTACAGACCCTAAAACCTGGGTAGAGACTTCAAATTTAATCATAAGTATCATAATTCAGTAACACGATGCAAAAGACTACACAGTATTGCAAGAAGTATACAATTAGCAGAGAGCTGTTAAATGTTGATCTTTGAATTACTGTACACAAAACCTCATGTAAAAAATTGAGCAAGCATGCAAACTATCCAGTGATCTTTTAAAACGCACATTGATAAGGGACTCTGAATACATACCGACCAAAGACATTCATGACTTGAAAGGATTAAACCTACAAAAAAAATTAGGCCGCGATGCGTATTTCTATGACATTTGATTGTGTAATTACATGTCGAGAGTTGAGACAGTTAAATACCTGGCGCATAACTAAAAATAAGTATGCATACACACTCTCTTAGTTCAAGGATTATATTTCTAACACATTCTCTTGTCTTAAAGCATGTTGAGACATCTACAGTTTGCATTAACTACCTCACAGACTACATATTCTACAGGAATAACTGCCCAAGGTAGCTAAAACTTCATCGTCTTGCTATGATAATCGTCACACAGTCAACATAATAAAACAAATACATAAAATCAATCTTCATAATCTAATCAAATTTGTTACTCTCCATAGTACTGAGCTGCCTATTTCTATAGAATGAAGGAACAGTAATTATTGTTCTGATACACCTGCTCACCAATCTTATAAACCTAACAAGAACAAATAGACCATCGATAACTAGATACCCATTACCCAGAATCATTATACTATACAACTCCATTTTTTCACCTCAACAGTACAACATCAAAAGTAATCATTAAGATTCAAGACAGAACCCAATCGTTATTCAAGAGACATAATTTCATTTCGTATAAGTCTTCAATCACCGAAACCTAGTTTCAAATCAACCTAAACTAATTCGATTTCCGCTAATTTAGAAAACCCCCAATATTTGCCCCAACTAAGAAAAACCCTAATTTAATATATTTAACCAACTATCAATAAGAAGACATGGTGAATTCAGAATCAATACCTCTAAGAATAAGAAGGAATCCAACGATTTGTGTATCATCACCACGATCAGCTGTTAACCATCATCTTCGTGATCATCGTTCAAAAATTAGGTCAACTAAATTGATAATCATCCTCTTCAATTGCATAAGTTGATCAAGTTAACATCATCATCTTCTTCAATCGCAAGAATTCTAGCTCCATTGTGACGCTTTTGTTTCCTGAGAATCTTTTAATGGCAGAAGGAAGAGAACGTTATAGAGAGTTCGTTGAGCACGAAGATGAGTGAGTTTTGGAGGATTCGTGCGATTTGTTTTGCCTCTGGTTAGGTTAAGTGGAAAACATGAAAGGGTTTTTTAAGTCTTTTCAAGTCATAAAAATGGGCTCTATCTCTGGGTTAACCTCTGATTTAACGAATTGGGGGTCAGAAATAATGTTTTCTAAAACGGGGGCACAACTTAAATGAATTATCTTTTAGGGGCGAAGTCAAAGTTATCCTTTAAAGAAAGAAAATAAATTAAGTTATTTATTTTATTTTATTTTTTAATAAAAGATTTACTCTTCATTAATAATTCAAAGTAAAGTTTACAAAGAGTTTCAAGACATCAAGGTACAAGAGTGATAAAGAAACTTCCTACAATACTAGTACAATATCAAGTATTGTAACAAGAAAAGAAAAAGAACACCGTAAAAAGACTAGAAAAGTGTATGTAAGAACCGATTGAATCGGAGGACAAATGGTTTTTGGATTATAAGTCCACCATTTTTATCGATTTTCTTCTTCTTGAGAAAGAAATACTCTAAAATAGGAGTGATTTGCTTTGAGTCTTGAATATTCCGATGAAGATTCCAACCGTCGGAGTTCACCGTTGATAATAACCCTAAGAACCCTAACGAAAAACGATCATGAAAGCCTACAAAAAAAATACTATAAAAACATAGAAAAAATCGTTATAAAGACGAAGATAACAATCGCCATAAGTTATTAGTAAAAGAGATTGCATGGCCCATACAATATAGGCCCTTGGCATCGTCAAGCTCTTTTTTCGTTTTCATATTATGTGAATGTGTTATCTTTAAAAGATAATAAAATTTGAGAAATAAGCCCTTCCCACTACAATGTACTTCCTCCATCCCTGTATAAAGGCGGAGAAGTGTAAATCTCGTAGAATAAGTAGATTTTTTGTTTTCCTCAAATTTTCTAATATTACTTGATTTATCCATATTAATGATATCCTTAATCAATGATTATCCTATTTTTAGAAATTTATTTCCAACTAATCAACATAAATAGTCCAACTAATCAACTTAAATATAGGAGTGTCTTTTGTTAAAAAATTTTTGGATGTTTACCCATGAAAGATTCAACGAATTAAAATTTACACACAGAGATTTTTAAAATAGGCATTTACCCATTTTTTTGGATAATATTGTATTGAAGATGAAACAAAGGGATATTTAGATTTTTCTACTGTTTTAAGCTTCCAGTTTTATCCTCCATATAAAATCTAACCAATTTTTTTTATTATTAATTTATGGTTATTTTAATTGATATCTTTTTTTATAGGTAAATAAGTCAAATGTTTTCTTTCTTTTTTTTTTGGACAGGAGAGGGGGTTAAGAGGACCCCAACCAACAAGAAACAAAAAAAAAAAAAAAAAAAAAAAAGGAGGAAAAATCAGGGGTCAAACAGGAGCCCCTGGGCTATTAGCTTTGCTACGATGGTATACTTTCCCTGCAGCATCTTCGAGTATTATCTTCTTTAAATCTTCATTGAAAAAAGTCGGGTGCAAGTTCCACGAAATCTCCATCGAAGCAGGCTAGCAAGCAGGTCAGCTGCTCTATTTGCTTCTCTATAGGTATGTTGCACAGAAACAGTTGAGAACTTGGTCATTAGCCGCTTGATCGACTCCATATGTGGTGATAATACCAGGGAGGTTTGGCAGTGTCATTCAACAGGTACTTTGTGACAGTCATTGAGTCAGTTCTTATAGAGACTCTAGGGTAATGCTTGGTTGCAACAAGTTTGAGGCCAGCTTCCACACCTTGGATCTCATGGAGAATAATTGATGAAGGTCTCGAGCTCACAGCAACTGCATCCAAGGGTTCTCCATTCTCATCTCTGATTATAGCCCCAAAGCCAGCACTCACATCTGTTAAAGAACCATCAATATTTACAGTTACTTCCCCAGCCTTAGGCTTTATCGAGACACAAGTGAGATGACTGGTGGCAGTGTAGCTTGGGTCAATGATCCATATAGAAGACAAGGCTCTATTCTCGTTGGTGTCAGGCATGGTGAAGGAGCAAGAGGCCATCTTGAGCATTAGTTCCTCCATGATTTTGTAGAAGAGCAGCTCAGGGGGCAGGGACTTCTTGGTAAAGATTCTTTTGTTTCTCTCATACCATATATGGTAGACAAAGGCATTGAAACATAGGTTACTGATGGTTCCCTCAGTCTTTGCACCCTTCAAATGTTGGACCCACCACTTTATCTTCTCATTCCAATCTATATGGCTGGTGTCTCTTAGCCCCATATGCTCATCAACCTCTTCCAGATGCTGGTGGCATAGCAGCAGTTGAAAAGTAGGTGGTAATCATCCTCTAGCATTAGGTTGCACATTACACATATAGGGTCCACATGTATACCCCAAGAAAGAAGTTTGTATCTGGTCTTTAACCCTCTGTGAAGTGCTAGCTAGACATAAAAGCAATGTCTAGCAATATAGTTTGGGAACTAGACCAGTTGGTGCCAGTCAGTGCAGTTTCTATGGATCCTAAGGGAATTATAGGTATTTTTAAGGGTATACTCACCCGAGTTTCCCGTTGTCCAAAAAATCGTGTCCTCTATCAGGAGGTCAGTTTTTAGATTCATGATGTCCAAGGTGGCGATACCAATAGCATTAGAAAGATTTGGAGAAAACACCCATTCATTGTTTGCTAAGCAACTACTGACCCTAGCTTCAGCATGATGCAGAGTGTCATAAGTCATCTGTGATGGGAAAGAGCTGAAAAGGTTAACTTGAGGAAGCCATTTGTCTTTCCAGAGTTTGGTATTATCCCCATTGCCAATCAGGTGGAGAGTGAACTTTGCGGCCATGTCTCTGTGATCCAGAATGCGTCTCCAACACCAAGAGCATCATGCAGGAGTCTTTAGATGCCAGAAATCTTTTTTCTTGATGAGGTTTTGGTAAAACACTCAACCCATAATGTATCCTTGTTGCTCACAATGTCCTAGATGTGGCAAAGGTTAGCAGCTGTGCTGGTAGTCTCAATGCACCAGATAGCCAGGCCACCTTCCTTGTAGGGGTGGAAGATTGTATGCCACTTGACATCTGGGTGCTTGTAGGTGAGATCAATACATTCCCACAGAAACTTCCTGAAGATAGCATTTAGGCAGTTAATTATTCTTTTAAGAAGGACAAAACAAGAGGTCCAGAAGACCAGCATACTGCCCAGGACTGCTTTTATAAGCAGGACTCTACCAGCAAAAGATAGGGCGCGAGCTTTCCAAGTTTTGATCCTAGTGTGAACATGGTCAACAAGAGGTACGCAGTCAGCATGAGTCAGCGTGGTAGACAGCAGGGGGAGGCCTAGATATCTCACAGGGAGGGTGCCCACTTCAAAATAAAGCATATATTTTATGCTAAAAGCAGCAGTGCTATCCACAGAAGATAAAAATATGTTGCTCTTGTTATTGTTTACCACTAACCCAGTCCTGGCAGAGAAGATTGCAAGGGCAGTAGCTAGGGAGATGGCTGACTGCACATTACCATTCATGAAAACCAGGATATCATCCGCAAAGCACAGATATATAACAATGGGATCCTTACACTTTGGGTGAAGAGTAAAAAGTCCCAGAGCTACCTGATTGAGCATAATAGCATTAAAGACTTCCATAAGAAAAACAAAAAGGTATGGAGATAGGGGGCATCCTTGACGAATACCTCTCATCCCTTCTATATAGCCATGAGCAGACCCATTTACCATGATCGAGAACTTTAGATGTGATGCACATGCTGATCCAGTCGATGAACTTCTTTGGGATGTTGAACTTTTTCAAGGTTATAAGCAGAGCATCCCACATGATGCAATCATAGGCCTTTCTTAAGTCTATCTTCATAGCACATCTGGGGGTGTCATTATTCCTGTGGTAGTTTCTCAGCAACTCATGAGAAAGCATGATGTTATCCGGTATGGACCTCCCGGAGAAGAAAGCAGACTGACAGTGTATGACCACCTTCTTCACAACATGCTTGAGTCTAATAGTTAATATTTTTGCGTACATTTATACATGACATTACAGCAGGCAATGAGTCTGAAATCATTTAAAGATGAGGCATTAGAAGACTTTGGGATAAGAGTGAGAGTAGCGTTTACCTCACCCAGGAGTTTTTCACTAGAGAGGCATCTCTTGACATATCTAATGAAGTCATTCCCAATGATCCTCCAGCAACACTTGAAAAAAGTATGAGGAAAAACCATCCGGTCCCGGAGCCTTGTCCGAGCCTATTATGGAGAGAGCATGTATGATCTCATCATTTGTGAAAGGCCGCACTAGATCATTTGCATCATTCTCAGAGATAGTGTGAAGAGGCACTATCTGGTTCCAAGCATTGAGGTCTATGGGGGTGACTGAATGTTGGCCAAAGAGATCAGAGTAGTAGGCCACACATTCCCTAGCTATGTCCTCTTCAGAAGTAAGTCTGTTTCCAAGTGCATCATAGAGAACCAATATCCTGTTCCTGGCTCTTCTCTCCACGATAGAGTTATGAAAAAAAAATTATTGTTGTCCCCCAGTTTTATCCGCGGAACCCTCGATTGTTGCTTCTTCATAGACTTTTATTGTCTGGCCTTTCTGGAGTACTCTTTAACAGCTGCTCTTTCAAAGGTGATGGTGTTGGAACACAAGGGGGTGACTTGAAGATCTTTTTGAACATTAACCATATTTTTTTTTAGCCTCTGCCACTTGGGTGTCGAAATTGGAGAATTTCCTTTTCTTCTAGATGGACAGTCTGGTCTTCACATTCTTTAGCTTGGTAACAAACTTGTACATTGGTGTGCCCTGGGTAGGGATGCTCCATGTAGAATCAATGACATCCAGGAAATCAGTTTCTTCAGCCTAGGTGTTGTAGAATCTGTAAGCTTTGGGCCCAGTTCCCCTTCCAGCAAACATACTGATCATCATGGGAGAGTGATCTGATATTCCACTTGTGAAGAATTCTGAGATAGAGTCATTGAGTCAATCCAAGCCAAGTTTATGAGCACTCTGTCCAACTTGCTAGTGATTCTAGTGGGAGCATCTTGCTTATTTGATCATGTGAAGAAGCAGCCAATAGAGGGGGCAGTCAAACAACTGAGAATCTTGAAGGCAACCTTGAAGATTGTTCATAGAAGATTGCGCCACCGGGTCACCCCTTTATTTCTGATGAGCATATAAATAAGTGTTAAAGTCCCCCAGCAAGCACCAAAGCAAGTTGTTGTTTTTAGCAAAATTGTTGATGATAGACCATTTCTCTGTTAGTTTTACCCATAATGTTGTCTCTCAGTTATTCTGGGTAAAACTAACTTTCTCAGTTAGTTTTACCCATAATGTTATCTCTCAGTTATTATGGGTAAAATTAACTGAGAGACACTATCAAATATAAATACTAATTGGATGTATAGAAACTAACCATTTTCACATTTTTATAGATTTATTCTTTCCAGAAGCGTGATAAGTGTGAGAATACTCTCTAACCTTATCTAATTATTGTTGTATTTTTTTTTTGTATTTTTATTCACTTTATTTGCTATCTAGATCATTTACGTATTCCTTCATGCTTCAAACTTTTCTTTTTTACCTTCTATACTTTTGTTTTCATAATTACTAACTGAAATGCAATTTTTTGTTTACAGTGCCATTACTTTAAGTATTGTTGTGATCAAACAAAGTTGTACTGAGATTTGAGATAAGAATTTTAAATCACTTCTACTCCTTCCACGACAACAGGAAGACTAGTTCTCATATGATCTTACCCTTGGGGCTCAACCGGTTGTTGTGACTACACGTCTTCTTTTTACAATTTACTACTCTTGGATGGATACCAGCATAACATTTCGTGTAAATCATCTTATAATATTAATTGTTTGTACTCGCCAAAGTCACCAAAGGAGGCTTAACAGTGCTATTGAAAATTATAATTTGCATTTACTTGTTGTAGTTAAGTAGATGATGCACATATAAACATGTAAAACGTTTTCGGAAATACATGTAAAATCTTTACTGCAACATGAAATTAGTGTTTTAAATTGTGTTCTGTTGATGTACCATGCATATTTATATGTGCACATCAATAAGTGTTGTGCATATTTATATTGAAAGAATATTTATATCAGTATATGTTTTATATGTTTTTACAAAAGAAAATATGACAAACGAATCCATTTATGCATAAAAAAAACTATCACTGTAAAGATTTATCGATTAACGAATCCGTTTTGTTTAGATAATAAATATTCTACATATTTAAATATATGGTTATGCAAAAAAAAAAAAAAAAATAGATTCGGTTTTACTTAAATAATAATTATTCTACATATAAATGAATATATGATTATGCAAAACACAAATAAAAAAAATGAATTTTTTTTAGCATTAATGTAGAATTTGTTTTGGTAAACAAGATCTAACAATATTAACTTAGATTTTAGTAAATTAAGACCATTTTTATTTAGACTTTTAAGAAAACTCGCTAAAATTATTTTTCCTAAAACAAATAATCCTATAGAAAAATAGTTGGCATTAGATAATACTATTAGCTAAATTTACTTTCATTTTTGAGTTTTGTAAAATGGCAAAATAAGCAAATAGGGAGGCAATTATGGTCATTTGCAAACTCAAATTTGTTGACCGGATTAGAAATTTCAAATTATGGGTAAACACTAATTTTAAAAAGGTAGATGGATAAACATTAATTTAAAGATTTTTATTTGTGTAAACACCTATAGCCCCTAGTTTTTTGCATAATCCTATTTATCATCATAATTTTTTCTGGTTTTTTCATAAATTAAATTTTTACCCAGAAATCAAAAACTAATTGGAGGTAAAATATTGGAGCCAAAATTCCAAACGAAAATTTCGGAATTAAAGTTTATATTTTTTAATGAAAACTAACAAGAGCATAAATCAATAGATTTTTTTTTTTTTAAAGTAAATTTCAAAATTTGAATTTTTAAGAATTGCTTAATTGGTTTGAAATTTTCTTTTTGGAGCCAAAATTCTCTCCAAACCTAAAGCTAAAGTTGTAAGCTATGTCTATAAATATGGTATGGAATTTTTTTTGTTACCAAACATAGAGAGATGGAATTTGATTTGAATCAATTGTCAGAAGATAATGATAATTTTAATTTATCTCCACCTCCTCCTTCTATTCTTTCCCAATGTAACAAGAAAAAGAATCTTACACTTGATCAAAAAAGATCAATCATACAAATGCTACTTAATAAAACTATTCATGAAAAGTTACCAGAGGTGTATTATCAAAGGTTTAAATCATTTTTCTGTAGGAAAAGGTCTGTTGAGAGACTTTAGCGTGCTACAAAAATAAGTCTTCAAAATGGAGTTCTTGCTGATGTTTCTTCAAGAATGGTGAAAAAGATTGGTCTCAAAAAAATACAGATCGATTTTGAAATGATGAGGTTTATTCCTTACCGTCGGAGAACAAATATAAGATCAATTGCAATAGCTTTGGGGATGTCAAAAAGAACTGTGCATAGAAGATCAAAGAAGGAAGTACTAAAGCACATTCAAATGCCATGAAACCAGCTTTTTCACTTAAAACAAAAATAACTAGACTTGAGCATTTTCTTTCCATGGTTGATGAAAGTATATCCCCAGCAGTATTTCGTGACATGTACAATCGTATTCACATCGATGAAAAGGGGTTTTATATGACCAAGGTTACTCAAAAGTATTATTTTCATCCAATGGAAGCGCCGTGGGTACGTAGATGTACTAATAAGAATTTTATTCCAAAAGTTATGTTTTTGTCGGCATTGGCTCATCCCGGAATGATGAATCTGGAAGTGTTATATTTGACGGGAAAATTGCAATATGGGCATTCGTTTTTATGGAGGTCGCAAAGAGGAAAAGCAAAAATCGAGCTGCATGTACTCTGGAGATGAAACCGATTAAAGAAATCACGCAAAATGTTACTTGGGATTTTTTGATCCACAAACTGCTCCCTGCTATCATACAAAAATGGCCATATGACGGTAGCATAATCTTCGTTAAACAAGACAACGCAAGGCCACACATTTCTATTGATGATAAAGAGTTTTGTGAAGCCGTTCAACAATCTGGATTGGATGTGCGCATATGTTTTCAACCTCCAAATAGTACTGATTTAAATGTTAATGATCTTGGATTTTTTAGATCTACTGATGAATATCACGCTGAGGCTCCAAGTATTGTGCCTGAATTTCTTGCGGGCGTGGAAAAGGCTTTCTTAGAGTACCGAGTGCTTTAGGGTGAAAACAAATATACTGCAAAGTGGTACTTTCAAGTAGGCTCGAGAAATCAAGCTCGAACAGGACGAGCCTAAACCAAGAAATGGTTGTTCAGTCCTGCTTCAATTATAAAAATGGAAAGGATTTGGGTAGTTCTTAGGGGAGGGAAGTAAAGAAGGTCGAGAAATATCAGTAGCGTGTGAAAAAGAATGGATTCTCCGTAGCTAATTCTGTAGATTCTGGTTTCTTCAGACTGATTGTTTTTGTTGTGTGTTTTTGTCTTGTTTCGAATAGATAAGAATCATCTATTTATAGTTTGAAAAGGACACACACTGATTTCTCATAAGTCGTGGAAGTTAGGGAGAGGTGGAGAAGTGATGATTGTGGAGATTGTAGTGGGGAGGTTCCCAAAAAAAATGGGGAAGACCTGTCTGACCACTACTCTCATCCTCTCAACTGCTCTGTGACCGCCCACTTCTTGTTGCCTTATTTTGTGTGGGGTTATGTCACCACCCACGATGACGTAGACCGCCAGACCAATACCCAATGAGAATCCCCCCATGTTGTATTTGATATCTCGTGAAAATAGTGGAGTTATAAACCATCATAATTTTGATTAAGTCAAGTCAAATCAAATGACCTGCTAAGTCAGTGAGGTAACTTATGCGACTCACTTGATTGATAGCCAGACTGACTAATAGTGAGTCTGAGAATTTTAGTGGTCATGTACTTGTTTGAAAGTAACATGGTATATTTTATAATTAAGCATTATCTTATAAACGGGTTATCGTAAGTCTGAGAGGCCTTTGAGGCCAAATGTTGTAGAGGGTTCTTCAAGCAAGGAAACCTACTGAAATTCATAGAATACTCAATGTATGACCTATATTGAGAGGAAAGGCATATTTCTAAGGAAAGTAACTAGCAAAGCCAACACTAGATACTTAGTGCAAATAAGAAGGTGCTAAATCTCTTAACATAAAAGGCTAGTATGCTAACGTCTCAGGAGTAAGACCAACATGCATAACTTTTAGTAAATATTAATTGTACTAAGGTTAGGAAGCTAGCACCAAGGAGGTTTGAAGTTAGCACTTAAATTGTATAGTTAGCATTGAGTTTTTAGCACAAATATACTTGTGGCCAAGTTGGTGAGTATGTATAAGGACGTATTAGTCTTAGAAGCGCATTAGGTTTTGCTAGAAATGTATTGGAGCTATGGCAAAGGTGCCAGTGCCAAGGGCGTCGGCCACAACAAGGGATCTAGTCACAAGCAAGGGCGTTAGAAACCAAGAGCGCTAGTCACCAAGGGAATTAGCGCAAGGGAGTTGGCCATCAAGAGCGTTAGGCCCAAAGGCGCTATCCCCAAGGGCGTTGTCCTGGGCGTTAACCACAAGGGCGTTTGCCAAGGGTGTTAGCCACAGGATTTAGCCACCAAGGGCGTTAGCGCAAAGGAGTTAGCTACCAAGGGTGTTAGCGCAAGGGAGTTATCCATGGGCACTAACCTCAAGGGTTTTTATTACTAAAATTAGGGTTAACACTTTGGTGCTAAAGTTTAGGTACCAAGCTAACCATACGTTGGATAAGGCCTTATTAGGATAAAATGTACTAGCTAAGACGATTTTTGGTTATTTAGTACCTCTTAGGTGCTAGCATTTAACGCCAGGAAATTTAGCGCTTTTAGCGTTATTGTGGCTAAAAAGTGCCAATATGATGCTAAGCCGAATGGCTAGTGCTATCTTGGCGTTAATATGAGGAAATGCTTGGTTTAGCCTAAATGAATGCATCTTTTATGGCATTGCTTCTCGACTGTGGCGCATCAGAGGGAATAGTGCATTATTTGTGGCTTACATTTAAGCAAAGTGCTAAAATAGCATATTTAGGCTCAGAAGAGCAATTTGAGGTGCATTCGTTGTGAATGTAGCGTTAAACTATAGTGTGTCGGGGTTTAAGCATTAGATATTCCCGAGTTTAATAGATTTTACTAGAACATCAACACTCATTCGATGCAAGTTCAAGGAATTCAGCCATGGAATTTATGCGACTTGAGACTAGTTCGATATAGCATGGATATTACGAGTATTGAAGAGGCTGCACGACCAATTTAGAATATTTAGGTGGAATTTGTGTTCTCAATTCGCTTGTGGAATATAAATAGAAGCACAATATTCTAAATTAAACATATGCGCATAAATGTGCATATATATGTTTTTGTTGCTTAATAGAGGGCAATTTTATAATTCTATCCTTGTCAAAAACTCACCGTCAATATACTTTCAATAATTATATATGCATAATTTAAATTTTAAGAGTAGAGGAGGATATACTTAGCTTCTGGGACCTTAAGATGTGCACCCCTTAGCGTCAAATTTGGTTGGGGATAGTAGGTGTCCTTGTTCCGGCTTGGAATGTTGGCTATCACGGGCGGGAAGGATTAAAATTGGCGCGGACAGTAAAAGGTAACCTTGCGCCACTTTTTTTTGGTTTCCTAATTGGAAAAGCACTCATCAAGTTGACACATATATGTGTAGGCTTCTTCCCCCTTTTTATTTATATCACCGTGACTTTTTTTCTCTTTTGAAGTAGAAGTTGTTGGTGGTGGCAGTTGGTAGATACCACCGGCAAGGAACAAGGTAAGCATATATATTTTTAAAAATAATCTCTTTATCCAATAAAACTAGGGTTTCCGAATTTTTCTCACGCATAATGCGTGTATATATCTTGATAGTACTGGGAATATTACCCCATCAAAACCCTAGTTTCATCATTGCTCTTCTGGAGCGAAATAGTTTTTCAGCAGCAACAAGAATATCAGTAAGTTTAATCGTTGATTAATGGATTAAAACCTATGATAAGTTTTCTTTTCTTTCTTGCTGGAGTATTATCTTTTGTTATTTTGTGTTTTATGCAGATCATGGTAATCCCTGATCGAAAACATAGCTCTGATCCCTCAAGCAAGAAACTAGTTTGCAGAAGCAAAAGGATGAAGGTGACTTCTCCTCAAGAAGTGCATTCAAGAATCAGTCGTTCTTTGAACAAAGTCATGAAACTTGTTCGAGGTATGCCTCTTGATCGTTTGCAGGAAACTCTTCAATATGCTTTGGATCTCTGTTTTGCGATTAATGCTGAAGAAGTAGCAATACGCAGAGAGGAATCAGAGAAGAAGAGGGTCGAGGATAAGGAACTTACAATCTTTATGGAAAAGCGATGTCTTCGAGCAATTGCTGATAAGGAGAAGAATGAACGAGTGATGCGAGGCGTGCGTCCCTATGGTGTGGCTCTTGATTCTGACGCGGGTTAGTATTCTTTTGAGGAAGAGGATCCTGAGGCTCATACAACATACAATCTGAATCTGAGCCTTTCTCTGAGACTGAGGCCGATCGTGAAGCATATCATGATGATGCCTACTTTGACATGAAAAACGGTTCTCTTATAAAATATTCAGAACCCCGATGGAAATCCAAAAGATGACTCTGAAATAGAAGACCTTGAAGCGGATTCCAAAAAGGAGGAATACTCTGAAGAAGGCCGGGAAGAACACGATTCTAATGAAGATGATGACGACGAGCATGACTCTGAATCTTCAGATTAAGTTCTAATTTTCTTTCCCCCCCCCCCCCCCCCACCCTTTTTTTAGGATGTCTTCTTTAATTAAATATTCCACATATGGCCGTTATGATGAAACCATATATTTTTGAACTTCTCGCAAGTTAGCATCGTTGCCTGCCCTCCTTTAAATTAATGAATAAACAATCGTTGACCCGATTTAGATAATGACTTCTTTGTACTGAAGATCATGGAAGTACCCTTGATTGCATGCTTGTTAAAGGTAGTACTCCCAGTAAGTATCCTCGTACAAATGTTAATGTTTAATTTGGCTCCAACAGGACTCATCCCGAGTACTTGTGTGCCTGGGGACTCTTCGTTTCATCCACCTACGTTGAGTTATATGGAGAAATCTTTGCCGCTTCTCTGCAGATAATTCCAAGATTGGTGATTGGGGTGTCCCTGACATGAATGCAGACTCTTTCCTCTTGATAAGATTTCAGCACATATGGAGGTCTTATCTTGTTGAGAATTTATGAAAGCCTCAGAACTAATTCAAGGAGGGGTTCGAGACATGAGGGATGAAAGTATGATTGTTTTTCTTTATAGGGTTTGCTTGGATTCAATCTTCTATATTTCAAAAGACTTTCATATGAGTTGGTTCAAATAGGTAATTGATAGAGATAACGATTCGACTCGATTAATGAAATTGAAATCCTAAGTATGCCCACAATGTTATTCGTACGCATTTTGGAGGAATTGTAAATGCTAAATGAGGAAATCAGGGTAATGGGGACCATGATAAGATGTTCATTCGAAAGCCTTGAGCCATCTGCCATGAATAGATGCCACCATAGGTTCACCTTCTGTGGTGATCAATTTATAGTAGCTACCAACGGTGGCTCGTGAGATTCTGTATGGTCCTTCCCAAGAGGAGCGATGGCACCTTTATGCCTTGAGGACCAAGTCTCATATCCGAAAAAAATATGGTTTGATCGCTCTAGCTTTGTAAATTTTCTGCTCATATGGATGAACCTTTTCCGTAATGTACTTTGGATCATATCCAAGGGGAAGTATCTTCAAGGGATCTGGTGGTTTACAAAAGGAATGAGTGATCTATGCCCATTTGTTGAAGTATTGTATTGGAGTAGCCACCCATTCATAACGACGGACCAGGGCACGGTCATGGTTTTTAGCAAGGCCTAGTCCCCAACTTGTTGGCATATGAGGATAATATAACGACAAGAAGCAAATTGAGTTAGGAATACCTGAGTACGGAATCTGTTGACATACGATACACTCTCAGTTCGCGCCTGGTTCCCCATGATGTCTTTGAGCAATTGGTATTCTTCTAGGTACAACGATAACTTTTTGCTGATGTCGGTGATGTTGGCTTTGGGGGCAGGGAGTTTGACTCGAGAAGGGACTCCTGGCCGATCTCTTATGATAGTTGTTGATTGCTGGAGCGAAGCACGTCCCAGAATCATGTCACAGTTAAGCTTCTCTTGATAATATAAAACCTAGTACCTGTTTCAGTGGCTCTGGCCGCCACTATGAGGGTGATATGTCTGTAGACATATCTGATTACTCCTTCAGGATGTTGGACTGTTGTTGGCGAGCGTATAGCTTCTTGCCGAGTTACTTCAGCGGCTCTCAGGGTTGCGATACTAATAATATTGACATCCATACCGTTATCAATTAGTGCTTTATTAAATTTGACGTTTCTGAGATGTGCAGTAGTGAAAAGTTGTTGTACAGTATCAGCTCCCTATTAGGCAGCTTAGGTTGTTGTAACAAAGTTAGTCTTTCTCCATTTTAGCTCAATAAGTATTTTGTTATTAGTCTCCATATTCTTTCGTTTTTCCCTGCTGATCTTTGTAACCTCTTGTATTATGTATTCACTATATATATATATATATCAATCAATGAATCTGATCTCAAACAGTTGTGAGAGAAATAAAACCGATCTCAATATTTCTTAAGAAGAAGACAATCCCAAACCTACAGTTTCTTGTTTTTCAGAAGTTTTCAATCCCCCGGAGAGGGGAGAAGACTATACCATCCTGCAGGCAATTCTGAGCATTGACATGTTATTGCTCATCATTGGGTCGTTCTGTGGACTCAGCACCAATCTCACAACAATGAACTTTGGGTCAAATTGGCGAATCTCTTGGCTACCCATCCCTTACCATATACACTTTTGTATCTCTTATGAGTATTTGGAACTAATTTGGAAGAGTTGGTGTCGGTTTGGTCTATGAAATCCTCCTTACAAAGTGGAGATTTCCCAGAACTTTGGTGATGGCGATCATCCTTCTTGGTCTTGTACTGGACACATTCTTATTGTTGGAGAAATGAGTTTTTAACTAAATATTTTTGGTCTTTGTGTGGTTTGATCTTAGGACCTAAGGGTTCTATGGATGCTCACTCATTTTCTTGAGTGAATGAAATTCTTTAGTTTAGTCCCACATTGGGTATTCTAGAGAAGGATGTCCACTATATAACTATTCTCATATGGATAGTTAGACAAACGTGGGTGGAATGGGTGAGCAAACAATACATGGCCCAACACATGTCATATGTGTGGATACCATGCACCAAGTCCTTTGTCTACTCGAAATTATTTTGTAAGTTTTTCTTTAGGAAATTAATTCCAAAAATATTTTCTTTAAGAGTTTTATTTATGGGAAAATTCATTTTTCGTTTTTAATTGTTTTACAAGAAACAAAACCTTGTTTTATAAGAAAACCTAAACATAACTTGATTTGCAAGTAATTTTCTCCTATAAATACAATTTGAAAATCTGTTTTCAAATCATCCCAGAAGCGGCTACTATCATGTTTTCTTTTCACCATCTTCTCGTTTTGTTTTGCGTTTTTGAGTTTTATTTCTCTTCCTTCCTTGTTGCTAAGTTCAAGAGTGGATAGTTTGTATTGTGCTAATACAAGCTATATCGGGCATTCTTAACCTGGACACATCTTTGCACATTGGGGTTTATCATTACTCTTCTCGAGTATACCCGCGAACTAATGTGTTAAAGACAAATTGTTGAACCTGTGATTCTTCTCTCGTAGTTGTCCGTGGTAGAGTTGTTTTCAATGTTTTCAATTCAATTCTTTATATATTATTCTGATACATCTAACGTTGTTGTTCATTGTTTCAAGATTCCAACACTTATCGCCATTTCGATTCCTAGTTCTATCTACTGTGCTTCAGTGATCATTGGTTTTTGCTATGGTGCACACATAACACTAATCTACATAGTTATATCTGAACTCATTGGACTCAAATATTACTCGACATTGTATAACTGTGGGGTGCTTGCAATGCCTCTCGGATCTTATGTATTCAATGTAAGAGTTGCAGGTTTCCTGTACGACAGAGAGGCTTTGAAGCAATTGAAGGTTATGGGACTTGGTAGGGATCCAGTGAAAGAATTGACATGTATTGGAAAACACTGTTACAGGTTATGTTTTATTATATTAGCACTAGCAACATTCATTGGAGCTCTATGTTCCTTCGTTTTGGTCATTAGGACAAGAAAATTCTTCCAGGGAGATATTTATAAATAGTTCAGACAGGAGAAAACCCTGGCCAACACAGAAGTCGAAATTACTGCCAAATGTAAAGTATCGGATTCATGGGTAATGGGCGTCAGACTCCAGCAGTTCATCTTTTCATTTTTTTTAGTTTTTGTTAAAATTGCTTGACATTATCCAGAGTGGTCTAGTCAAAAAAGAAATGGTAAAATTGGGAATCCACTTGTGATTGTTTTTGTATTTTTTGAGGAACTATTGCTGCATTTTCAAGCATTACTTTTTTTTTTTGTTTAGAGATCTGAATGCAAGCTAGAGTGCACAATTTTAGAATTTGATTCAACCTAGGTTAGATCAGACCACCACTGGTTGAATCTGGTAAGACAATGTAGAAATTTTGTTTTATAACAAACATTATTCCAGAGTTCCATGATATTTCTTAAATTCCTTTTTTGGTACAATAAACTGGTCATGTTATGCAATTAACCCTTACTCTTAGAGCATGTATCATATAGCCAATCAATGTGAACGCATTAAACTCCAAGGTCCTGCTTCTGTCGCCTTGAGGTCGGGTATTACACATTAAATTTAAAATGCTGCTATTGATATATCTGTCTGCAAGCCAAGATATTTTCACACAATGACAATAACAGAGTTGGTCATTAGTACAAGTCATGGCATAGCTGGAGACGTTTGCCTGTCCATAAGTAAAAATCACTGGTAAGATTCTTTGGTAGGTCATTTAGTATTTATTAATATGAAATTAGGAATTATTCATGCTTCCATTGTATTTGATTTGAATACAGAAGATTCGTTCAGAGACTCAAGCGAGTTGACCTTAAAAAAATAGATATTGCTTGATTTCCCCTATTTTCTATATATACATACTCTGCTCCATGTCTTTCTGTCATTAAACATTTCACAGTTTTTCCAATTCCTTTAGAGCTCTAAACAGAGAAGAAGAAAAGGAGACGGAATTATGGTTTTCTCCGGTGGTGGTGGTGGTTTTGGCAAAGCGGATGTTATCCCATTCGCTGTGCAAGTACTTCGTGGGAGATGGTTTATGTTGTTCAGTGCTTTTCTAATCATGGGAAGTGCAGGTGCAGCTTATGTCTTTGGTATTTACTCACCAGAAATCAAAAAAGTTCTTGGTTACGATCAAAAGACCCTTAATTTGCTCGGTTTCTTCAAGGACCTTGGAACTACTATTGGAGTTCTCTCCGGTTTGCTTGCTGAGGTAGCTCCACCCTGGTTTACACTTCTTGTTGGCGCTGGCCTGAATTTTACTGGTTACTTCATGTTATGGCTCTCTGTTGCGGGTAAGGTATCCAAACCTCATGTCTGGCAGATGTGTTTGTACATTTGTATGGGTGCGAATTCTCAAAATTTTGCAAACACTAGTGTGCTTGTAACTTGTGTCAAGAACTTCCCTGAGAACAGAGGAAGCATGATGGGCCTGCTAAAGGGATTCACCGGCTTAAGTGGAGCTGTCATGACGCAAATCTACCTTTCCATATACGGTAGTGATCCTAAATCTCTAATCCTCCTTATAGCTTGGCTCCCTGCTGCTGTCTCGATCTTCTTTGTTGGCTTTATTCGGTTGATGAAAGTTGTTCGAGTTCGAGGTATAAACGAAATGAAAGTGTTCTTTAACTATCTCTACATCTCCATCGCGTTAGCTATATTCATAATGATTATGACCATAACTCAGAAGCAACATCCCTTTTCTCATGGAGGATATGTTTCTACTGGAACAATTGTTTGTTTCTTGCTATTTCTTCCTCTTGGTATAACAATTCAGCAAGAGTTCATTATTTGGAATCAAAAGCAGGAAGACCTCAAATCCCCACCTACAGCGGTAAAAATTGAGAGTTCCTCAGAAGCTGTAGTCCCTAAGAGTTCCCCTAAAGTTTTAGAAGAAGATAAACCCAAGAAACCAGAAGTTTCTTGCTTTTCGAATGTTTTCAGCCCTCCAGCGAGAGGTGAAGATTATACCATACTGCAGGCGTTATTCAGCATTGACATGTTAATGCTTTTCTTCGCGACTTTTTGTGGAATGGGCACCACTCTTACTGCCATGGATAACTTGGGACAAATTGGAGAGTCTCTGGGTTACCATACTCGTGCCATCAGTACTTTCGTATCGCTTGTTAGTATTTGGAATTATTTTGGAAGAGTTGGCTCAGGTTTTTTCTCCGAATTCCTTCTCTCGAAGTGGAAAGTTCCCAGACCACTTGTAATGGCTTCTATTCTTCTGTTATCCTGCGTTGGTTTCTTAATTGTTGCGTTCCCATTCCCTGGTTCAATCTACCTTGCTTCAGTTATTACCGGCTTTTGTTACGGAGCTGAACTGCTTCTGCTTTACACCATCATTTCTGAACTATTTGGTCTCAAATACTATGCAACTTTGTTCAATGTTGGGATGTTGGCGAGTCCACTTGGATCATATGTGTTCAATGTAAGAGTTGCAGGGGTACTATACGACAACGAAGCGTTGAAGCAATTGACGATTAAAGGTCTCAAGAGAGAATCAGGGGAGGATTTGACTTGTATTGGAACACAATGTTTCAGAGTAGCTTTCCTTATATTAACAGCTGTGGCATTCTCCGGTGCCCTTACTACACTTTATTTGGTCGTCAGAACACGAAAATTCTACCAGGGCGACATATACAAGAAGTACAGAGAAGAATCCACTACTAACACAGATGAAACTGATATGGTTTCCTTCAAAGATAGCAACACTAAAAAGTAAGCCGGATCATCAGTTACTTGTGACTATTAGCTTCCTAGATCGTCCCTCTTTTTCACGGAGATTTTCATAGGCCCCGGACTTGTTTATGATAAATAATTTGTAGTTATATGTTTGGAGATTTAGATGATGTTTTAAATATTAAGGTCATTGATTGGCAAAGATAGATCCATTGTTGTGTAATATATCCATATGACTGTATTTTCAGACTTTGTCCTTCCTTCTTTATCACCTTCCAAGTTGCATATATGAATTGTTTGTTTGTTTGTTTTCTTCGACAATTTGGTGAATAAAACAAATCCATATTTGGACCACGATTCGACTGTTTATTCAACCATAGGTGATCCACATTTCAAACTTATATAGACTCCATCTATTATATTATATTGCAATAAGTTGAAAAACGATCTACCTTCCATACTTCCGGCAAGACATATAGCCGTTGAAATAAAAAAATTGCTAGCTAGGCATTAGAGCACATGTGAACATGCCGCATTAAATGCGGATACAAGATGGGCGCTGCTGTCGAGCTGAAGATAAGAGAAAGAGAGAATAATCCAACAACCATTTGCTCGAACTTAATGATTTCGATTCCAGATTCGTCAATGTCGAAAATATTTTTAAGTTGGCACCAATTATTTATGTAGAAAGACAAGCCAATTAGCAACCACATGCTTGAGCCAGGTTGGTTTCTAACTTATTTCCTAAACTTTTGGAAGGATCCAAATATGATTACTTAATCTGCATATTAAACCATTATCATTAGGAGCTTCTCTGAATGTGTTGACTCGTTGCATTTTTTTTTATTATAATCAAGATTAAAATAAGAGCATTATTTGTATTAATCTCTAACTAATTAATCACAGTGAATAATTGTATGTGATCCATCAATACACGTAATGAGGATATTCGAGTCATACATTATTGTATGTCGATGATGTTTTCTTAATCCAATTTTTCATATATCTCTCAACAGGTAACCCATACTTAATTAGAATACTGATCTATGTGTCGATGACAATCACAGACTATATTCAGGATTGTATAAAAAAGATTCACGTGGCGAGAAAATTGGAAATTTTCGAGCTACACTAAAGTCGTATTCATATACATGTATGTGAAGCGCAAGGAAGTTTACAATTAAATCAAGTCAAAAACTGTCGTTGTAAAAAAGTCTTTAGTCGGACCCAAGACGTTTTCGACGACCATTCGCACTGTAAGTCCAGAATGGCGAGTGAGTAGTATTTGTCCTTCTCATCATCTTGGTCAACTGATTTTGATTGGGTTGGAAGTCAATGCCATTTTTTGTATCACTGGATAGGGATGGGGGATAGTAACGGGCAAGTTGGGGGATTTGTTTTTGAAAGTTTATCTACTAATAGACTTTGAAAATATAGACATAGATGTAAAGTTTAGTGTATAATGTGGACAAACATGGAAAATAAAGTTAGTCTTGGAATATTTCTCTTCCCATTTCATGGTCTGCTGCTGCAGGGCTTATCATGTTTAGTTGGCGTGGATATTTCTATCAACAAGCGTAAGAAGTTGTTTTCCGAACAACGCACATATTGAAGTCCAGAACTGAAAAAAAAAAAAAAAAAAAAGTATCTTGTAGAACCTAATTGCTTCTGACTGGCTTCACCCTGCTTCGGACCAAGGTATCCAAGCTGACATAGTTCTTTTGTTGGATCCTCATTTCTGCTTTTCTTTTTATATTTAGTTTTTACTGAAGTAAATTGTTAAGGAAATAAGAAAAAAATAACAGTATGAAATCAGTTATTACATCTAGTGAAGCCAAGACGTTTTTAATGACCAAGGTCCAAGATAGATGGATTGCTTTCTTTGGTGTGACTAGAGTAGACTAGTGAGTAGAATTTATCCTTCTTATCTTAGTCAACTTATTTGACTGGAGCAGAAATAGTGCCACGAATCCCACTTTCTGTATATACATACATCATACAGGGATGATGTCAGATGGAGGTGTTGGGGACAAGTGTCCCACCATTTATGTAAAAATAACATTAGTTGGTTCAGAAGATATATAGATATTAAAGTGGGTTTTTGGCGTTTTGTGCAGGCAAATATGAAATTCTTATTTCTTACTCATTCTTTAAGGATTTCCTCCTGAACTTGTATAATCGTTGTATGTCTCTAGCACGACGATATGTGAAGGTTGAAACTTTTTTCCCCTGGATTAGCTTAGAGAGCTTCTTAACCGAAATAAGTATTATAGCCGAAGTCTACGGGCATCTAACTAAAAATCAATTGTCCATGAATGAAATGGTCATTTCATATTATATTTTAAATTTATTACAGAAATATTAGTAATGTAAGACTATTATTCTTCACATACATATTCACGTATAGGACATTCTTTATGGCCTCTAATACGTGGATCATTGTACGGATAGTCATTGGGTTTACTCTCGTACGGATCTAGATCTGATACCAAGTTAAAGTCAGCGGACATCCAACTCAAAACCGATTGGTCATGAGTAGAGTGGTCCTTAGGGGTTGTTAGTATCAAAAAGTTGCTCTAACACGTGGCAGCAATGTCAGCGGAGCACAGTATCCCGATACATCAGTCTGAAGCACAGTCAAAATGCCCACTACTCAAAGATCGGAACACAATCAAGATGTCTCGCTACTCAAAGTACGAATCACAAGATCGGAACGTACTCAAAGTGCGGAGCACAAGATGTCCCGATGCATGGATCGAAATGCTGTTGGATCGTACCAAGGTTCGAAGCAGGGATCGTACCAAGGTTCGAAGCAGGGATCGTACCAAGGTCCGAAGCATGGATCGTCCAAGGACCGAAACATAGATCGCAATTTGATCTGAAAGCATCGATCGCACTAATCCCACAAGCCAGGACCGCAAGCCAAGGGGACAGATGAACCTGGATGGACACACGTCGAGTATTTGACGATGAAAGCAGCATACTAATCAACAAATAGAAGACTTCACAGCTAAGATAATGGTAGAGGGTAAAATGGACTTTCTACTTTCCTATGTAAGGAAATGGACAGAAACCAAAGGGGGTTTTTTTTTTTTGGTTTTCGGTTTCTGGGAGGGAGAGCGATAGTTCTTCTTCTTCCCCAATTTTTGATTCACTATCTGGAACCATCTTCAAATTCATCAATAAGATCCAAACCTTCTGACCCATGGACGTAGGCTTAAAAAAGCCGAACCACGTTAGATCACATGTGTTCTTTATCTTTTCCTTTTCTTTTCATGATTTAAGTTATGATTTTGGTTGTTTTGGGTTGATTCGATTTTTGACCCAAATAATTTGGCGCTAGAAACAGGGACAAGTGTAATGGATTTATCCAACCTGATACACACAGATTTGAAAATTGCAGATTTAGGGTTTTCTGAGTTCAATTGAAGTTAGGAATTTGGGAAATCAAATTGAAGAATACGTACAATTGATAAAGTTATTGTGCTACTGATAGCAGAAAGAAGATTGGTTGGTGGTTGAATTAAAGTTTTGAAGTCAATTGAATGAAGAATTGAAAAGCCAGTGATTATGTTCTTCCCTAATTTGAGATGGAATTAAGCTTTTAAAATTTGGGGGCAGAGAGTTTGGAGCTTAGTTCAAAAAGGTGTAAATCCAGTAAAATTTCATCATAATCACGGTGGATTTGGGTTTCTGATAGAGTATTTTCTATAAACAACATTGGCAGCAAAGAATTTCTGCAAATCTACCTATAAAACAATATCCTACTCTACAATTCTCAACATGAAGACAACAGTGGAATGAAGTTTAAGTATGAACATGGTTTCAACAAAATTTCTTAAACAATTAATAGAAGTGAAGAGTATTGAAGAGAACTGATGGCTCAGTAAAAAACAGTTGCCAGCAACAGGGCTCCGATTTAACGGTCACAGTTGAATGTCGCAGTTCTCACAACAAGTCTCATCAAAGAGCTAAGTATTTCTATGATTTTTTCACTAAATATGTACTTAATTATTTGATGTGATAAGATGATTGATTGTCTGCTTGTGACTAGACAGTGAATATTATTCATTATGATCATTCTTTTGTAAATTAAAATATGAACATGAATAGTAGAATTTGGCAATCTGACATGATTGAGATCTCCATGATTTGTGAACGTAATTGATTGATTCAAATGCTGTATTTTAATATTAACATATAGTAATCAAAATATTAGCATAATTTTGAAATAAATTTATAACTCATGATGATTGAGTTTTAATTTTAACTCATGGTTCTATCCTTGTGTTTCTTCTGTAGCTCTCAAATAACATTGAGTTATCTCAATTGAATGTCTATTTTAAGTCAAATTAGATCTTTAGATGCATCAAACTTTGTATCTAAAGATTTGAGACTCATATGATGTTTCTTATTTCTTATAGAATAAGTAAATTTTAGCATGAACTTCATGTGTGTTTATCATGAAATAAATGTATCAGTTGCAGAGCAGAACATATCGTAATAGCCAGAATAAGGATGGAAGACCCAGAAAACAGACTAGACTCTGCCGAATTTTCTTCCCGATGAGTCGACTCACTGAGTTCGATCAAACTCAGTTGAGCAAGACTGTTTAAATCTAGTCAGATTAGCTGACTCGGCTAGCTCATTTTATTAAAAAAAAATAAAAAATAAAAAAAATAAAAAAATAATAAAATTACTCTATCGTTTTAAATTTTTAATTTTCAATTATAACATAATATTAATTGCGTATTTTAAGTAGCAATTTAACTTTAAAAATAATTTTTAATTATCATTATTAGATGATTCAATCATGACACACCTTAATTATTTAAGAAGCATGAGTTAATTTAATTCATCAATAGAATAACTTTATTAGATGATGAAACTTTTTAATTAACATCCTTTGTTCATATTTTACTCGATCATTACAAACTGTCATAAAGTATGAATTGATCAAATGATTTCAATAGTATCTAAATCGCATGTGATATCATGCATCATGATAATTAATCACATAATCATAGAACCTATTGATTTAATACGATAAATTTTTAGTCCGAACAAATTCTAATTTGTTTGATGAGATTTAACAGTAATATTCAATTAAAAGCATGAAAATCATTTTTAGCTTGTACCCATTTAATATCATGAAATGTTTAAGACATTTTTATGAGATGTGAAGATACCTATGAAGGACACTTCAAAGATGCGGCAGCTATGCAATAATGATGCACTAGGGGGCATGCTAAAAAGAAATCAAAGTTTTAGCTGTGAAATGAGCTAAATATTGCACGCCAATTAGGTATTTTATTTCAATAATTAATTAACGTTAGATAAATAATATTTTTCGCCATTTTACGTTATATGCCTTGTACTTCTTAACATAAGGCAATAATTGATATTTTAAATGAGCCTTCGAGAAATGATCTAAATGGCTCGTACTTCATGAAGAATATTCAATGAATGCTTCAATTTATTTAGGACTTCTTAAATTAATTCGAAGGACGATACTTCTTATGCTTCGTATAAGTTAGGATACGGATTTTCATTCGATATTTCTTATACTTCTTGCGGCAGTCAATACGCTCCCACAGGAATTATCATTCAAGAATGGGTGTCTCTTTCAATTTATCATTAATATTTCTGGAAGGCAAATACTTTTACAGTCATATACTTCAGATCTTTTAACAGAATAAAATTTTATTTGGATATTCCTCATGTCTTATTTAAAATATAATTCATATTTTCTTTCTATATATGCTTCTCATGTATATAAAAGAATATGGAATGTATCTTAAATAAGAAATGAGAAATGAGAAACATCTGGATGATTTTCAAGTTTACTTCTCATCTACACAATACAAGCATTAGCTGGACAAGGATCTTGTTATCTTCAGAATATGTAAGGAGATATCTTACAACATTCATGGAATGCACAACATTTAAATCTTTATTATCCATGAGTAGCAGTTTAGCTATAATGGCAAATACAGGAACATCATATTCTGGAGAGCGCTCAAATTATTCCAGGAAAATCATATTCTGGACAACGCAACGAGTGACGACTCGATTACTCCAGGAACATCCTATTCTGGATAGCGCTTCGATTGGCGACACAATCATAAAGTACGGGTCGGGACCAACCCTGTATCTTACCCCTGGCTCGGGTTTGTTTCGTATGTGTGGGATCTCGATCCATTTGTACTCATGAAAAAGTACGATTAACCTAAACTCCATTGAAGGAGGTGCTTCATCGCAAAAAATTCCAACCCAGGGTTCAAAGGAATCTTGCGGTAGAAAACTAACGATCAGTATATACATAAAATTTTATCTTGCAGGGACAAAAATATAACGAGGCCATGAAAATACACAAGTCTGAAATGCTGCCGTTGCACAAATCTGAAGTGTTGTTGATCCGAAGCATGGATCGCACCAAGTTTCAGATGAAATTTGCGTGAAGTTATTTTCTTAAGAGTTTTTCTTCAAATAACTCTCAAGAAAAGGGGGCAAGTTGTTAGTATCAAAAAGTTGCTCTAACACGTGGCAGCAATGTCAGCGGAGCACAGTATCCCGATACATCAGTCTGAAGCACAGTCAAAATGCCCACTACTCAAAGATCGGAACACAATCAAGATGTCTCGCTACTCAAAGTACGAATCACAAGATCGGAACGTACTCAAAGTGCGGAGCACCAGATGTCCCGATGCATGGATCGAAATGCTGTTGGATCGTACCAAGGTTCGAAGCAGGGATCATACCAAGGTTCGAAGCAGGGATCGTACGAAGGTCCGAAGCATGGATCGTACCAAGGACCGAAACATAGATTGCAATTTGATCTGAAAGCATCGATCGCACCAATCCCGCAAGCCAGGACCGCAAGCCAAGGGGACAGATGAACCTGGATGGACACACGTCGAGTATTTGACGATGAAAGCAGCATACTAATCAACAAATAGAAGACTTCACAGCTAAGATAATGGTAAAGGGTAAAATGGACTTTCTACTTTCCTATGTAAGGAAATGGACAGAAACCAAAGGGTGGTTTTTTTTTTAGGTTTTCGGTTTCTGGGAGGGAGAGCGATAGTTCTTCTTCTTCCCCAATTTTTGATGCACTATCTGGAACCATCTTCAAATTCATCAATAAGATCCAAACCTTCTGACCCGTGGACGTAGGCTTAAAAAAGTCGAACCACGTTAGATCACATGTGTTCTTTATCTTTTCCTTTTCTTTTCATGATTTAAGTTATGATTTTGGTTGTTTTGGGTTGATTCGATTTTTGACCCAAACAGGGGCGGAGCCAGTGTATAACAAGGGTGTGCAGTTGTTATCCCTATCCAACTGGCTCCCAAGCCTAGTTTTTCTTAGAAATGACGCTTCGAAGCCTTTTTTTACTTAGTTGCTACACCTAACAAGATGTTGCTTTCCCATTTGCTTCCCCATATAAAGATTTCTGACTTCGCCCCTGGTGATCTTTCCATATTATAGTTTAAATTTATTATGGAAATGCGAGCAATGTGGGACTATTATCTTTCACAATTATAGTGATATCTTTTCATACCAAAGAAACAGGTTACAGAATATTGGAGCATACACTCACATATTCGCGCACATATCAAATAGAATGGGGAGTATATGAATTTTGAAAATTTTCTGGTTTGTAGAAATGACTGGTGGTAAAGGCACATGAGAAGAAACTCTCATTCTATTTCTGTTTTTCAAGTCCTATTTCTTTTACTTTATTTATTTTTATGATCTTTCTCTCTTTTGCTTGATATTAGTCAAAATTAAAACAAGAATAAGAAGAATTATTATAAAAGAGAGAGAAAACCAAAAAACGTTCTCACATTTGAACCGGTTATTTTAGGGGTTTTCCCTCTCTGTAAAACCCCAACACTAAAATTCCCCATGAATACCATCTCTTTATTTAGCTTATCTTGAATTCCACCGACCCTAGTGAAGTTGTAGGCTTTATTAGTTGCTAGTCTTGTGATTCGATCATGTTTCCTTAGATTTATTTTTTTATTGATGGTGTTTTCTCACTTTTGCTAATTGGATTTCGGATGTTCATGCCTGCTTTTGAGCTTGGTGATGATGTTACTGATCTCTACTGCTTTGTTAGAAATTTCTACTACATCAACATTTTTCAAGGTCTTCTCTGCCAGGGTCTGATCCATATGTCCAGCCTTAACACTAGTGATGCATCTATCCTTTCCATCTAGTCGATAATTCTTGGATCCTAACCCCTGTAAGGCATTTAGTTTCTCCTTTTTGCCACCAGAAGTTTCTTGAGTCAGCACAACATCTCAGCTGGATGGTTTAGTGTGGTGGTTTGTTCTCTTCTTAACTTTATTGTTAAGGATGCCTTGATCTACAATTAGAGGTTTAGTGTTAGCTGGGCTGTGAAGCAGTATAGTTTGTCTTCCTTCTCAGGTTTGGATGTTACCTCGGAATGGTTTGAGTACTTAGATACACAATCGAGAGATGTTATGGGGGTTTTGCTTATATTATGGGAACTTTCTTTTAATATTGAAGGGTTGCAGTAGACTTATGAAGACTCTGAATTTATCTTCTTAACCTCTTACTGAACAATATATTGCAGCCAATGCGATTAGTTATGGTACGACTTTGAAGAAGTGCTTCATCACAATAAAAAGGTTTGTCTCATCCACCTATTGCTGTCATAACCATAAAAACCTTGAGGAATCTGATTTTGAGGAAATACATGGTTTACTGTCACTTCTGTCATCATGTAACATACTATGAAACATTAGCAACAACAAGTCGAAACACCATCAAATTTAGAAGGATGATCTCTTTTATGAACTAAAATAGAAAATTGTCAAGTCATATATCACAATTTAGCACTACAAATCTATTAGCCTCGTGACAGATTTTTGGGTCGGTGGATAATCCATATTTTCCTAAGTTACTGTTTCTTTAGGTCCTCTTCTCGTTTTTAGTTATTTAATTGCTTCATTATCAGTTTTACAATTTGTGTAATCAGGTCTTAGTCCTTCTGTAGCATCTTTATTTCTAAAGAAAATTCCTGTAAATTTTACTTGGTCCTTTAAGTTGCCGTGTCGGCCGATCGTATAGCTCTTTTGTGTTTCCTTAGTTTTAGTAAGTGTGTTGTTTTATGCAGTATTTGGTTTTATCCTCCGGTTGTAATAGTTTATTTTATTTTGTAGTAACATTAGTAATAGTAGTATTTATTAGCTTTATCATTAGCTATATTCTTTGAGGGCAGGGACCGGATTCTACTTCAAACCACACTCAAAGCTAAAGACTCTTTTTGAAGTTATGGATAAAGTCGTAAAGCAAGAAGGTGGACAGAAGTCGTTTGAGCAGTACTCTGTAACATCTGGAGACAAAGGCCTAACTAGCATCTCGGATCAATTGCAACGAACCACATCACCAACAACCAAGTTCCTATAGACATTCATATGTCCATCAAAAGTACAACTTTTCTTGTGGAAAGCATTCGTCGAAGTCCTACGGAGCCTTGACAACATCATCACGACTCACCTCGCCAATTCCAACAACTCCCCCTGCTGCAAGCCGAATCCGGAGAATACTACTAGTATCTCAATTCAATATCATATTACTGTAATTTCTTGACATACCGGTCTAACTGTATTTGAACCTATGGATATCGCATACCCTCTTGTATTAACCTTCTAGTAGATTAATAAATTTTATGCGTCAAAAAAAATAAAAAAACAAAACAAGAGAAGTGAGTATCCTACTTTGTGCCAAAACACCCACTTGTTTGCCCGTTTCACATGCTTTTAGGCCATAGAGGTCCCATGCGTCCTAAAAACTACAAAGAACCTCCAAATCGTCATGGCCCATCAAAGCGGAGTCTAAAGCGTTCTTAGTTCGCATTGCAACTTGTACAAATACTAGTACAAGTCAAATATTTTGGAGATGCAAAAGAGGTTGTCGACATGGTTTTGAACTTTTGAGCACATAATTCCACAGAGAATCAACCCAACCGTCCCTACTATCTCAGCTCTTTATCGAGGCCTTGATCACGTTCAATTATAAAGCATAATTCTAACAAAGTTGCTGATGTTTAGAAAAGATATACTCTTGCATCAAAACTGTTTAATTGGTGACTAATCTAAGAGATTTTTCAAAACTTATACCATATAACTATATAAGTAATTCACCTGTAATCCCTTGTTCAACCACAATTTGTAGTCACTTGTTTCGATCGTCCAAACCCAACATTCCTCGCCAATAAGCCCAATACAACATCATTGAGAAAAATTTGTTGGTCATTGATAGTTTTATTGACAAATGGTTTGCGCAACTACGACCCTCCTTATGGCAACTCCTATGGTATGGGTGTATAAACATCCATATCTTTGGGATGAACCCTTTATATAAGGAGAGTCGGATACTTATAGATCCTTTTTCCACCATGGGATTCTTCCACAAATCTATAGGTGGACCCATATATTATATATTATTATATTATTATATTAAAAAACAAATTAAAATCCTTTTATATATGGCCGAATTATTTTAAATAAAAAAATATATTCCGTCATTGAAAAACTGGATGGAAAAAAAAGAAAAAGAAAGTTTATCCGGTTATCTAATGATCAGATAGACTATCCATTATAACCTCTTCAAATTTGAGGGGTCCTTCGTGGACTTCGTAGTTTTGTGGACGATAAAATCTTCTATATTAGCACTTTTTAGTCCATATCTAGTAGACTATCACAAATATATAGATGTTTTTGCTTTCCACAGGAGTTGCTCTTATATTCTCATCCAAGGTAGCCTTGGTAAGTGATTATGGGGTTGTTTAATGGTTGGTCCAAAAATTATTTTATTCCTGGGTTTATATATTTATATTTGTACCTTCCTTTAAGGGTGAGTATTTAATCCGTAATCTGCGGATTCGATCTGATCCAACCGTATCTTTACAGTTGGGTGTCCGGAATCGTTCGTTAATGGGCTGGATGCGGATAGGTTTTATGAAATCTAACGGATCACGAATTGGGTTCGGATTTAATCTTGAAATCCGATGGGTATCCAGACCCGTTAGATTAACGGTATTTATGTAATTTTTAGAAAATATGGAGGATAGTGTATGAAATTTTTTAATCTGCTTGTAGATTTTAGTTAGTTTTCTGAAACTTTTATATTATGGTGAAGATGGTCGTAGCTGTAAAAACCTGTTTTTTTGGAGTGCTTTGTATGGTAACATGAGAATTTTTGTATATGATAAACTGGTGCATGTTGCAAGGACTTGTTTCTTGGGAATGTTGTCCGTGGCACTTTTATATATGATGTGTAGGTTTTATAAGAAGTCATTTTTGTTGGCTTTATTTCTCTATTATAAATTTTAATTATAAAACAAATCCATTGGATCATCCGCATCCAATCCATCCATCCGTACATCCATTGGATTCAAATTCGTTGGATACTGGATTGGATGTGGATGCCAAATTTGAAATCCGCAATGAATTGGATTGGATGCGGATGAGGCAAAAACCGGCCCATGTACACCCCTACCTTCCTCTATTGAAACGCCCTTTTTCAACCACCAGTTATAGCAACTTATTTCCATCGTTCTAACCCTACATTCCTCGCCAATAAGCCCAATACAACATTTTTAGAAAAATTTGTTGTTCATTTTAGGGGTGAGCATATGAACTCAAACCCGCCAACCCAACCCAATCCACCCGCAGATTGATGGGTGGACACCCAACACGTTTATGGACGGGTCGGACATGGATGCATTTTTTAAAAATCCACTAAATAATGGATGTGCGGATGTAAGTATGGAAATCAATTGGACACCCACACCCACTATATTTAAGGGTAAATAGGAAATTTATAAAATACATGGGGATATATGTGTATTTTGAATTTACTATATAACTTTTAATATTTTCATTCTAACCTAGTTGTGCCGGTGAATTAAATTTGCACACAAGTGGCACTGAATATACTCTTTAAATTTTATTTTTGGTTGGGATGACATTATTTTAATTTTAGTATTGTTACTTTGTAATAACTTAATATATTCTTTAAATTTCAGTAATCTAATGTTTGAATTAGTTTTTTTGTTAACATGTTAACTATTTTTATTTTTCTAATAAAATACATAAAATCCGTAGATTTACCCTATCCAATCTGCCCACCCGACCATCAATGAATGTCAAATCCACGGGTGATGGATTGGACACATATGCAAATCTAGCACCTGCCATTTTGATGTATTGGATTTGGGTGACACCAAATCCACGGATTACATCCGTTGCTCACCCATATTCATTGGTAGGTTTACTGGCAAATGGTTTACACAATATCACGCATGCGATCTTCCTTATATTCTCATCCGAGGTAGGTGATTCTGGGGTTGCTCAGTGGTTGGTCTAAAAATTGTTTTATCCTTGAGCTTATACATCTATGTTTGTACCTTCTTCCGTTGAAACAAATTATATTTAAGAGATTTTTTATTTAAGCGTGATAATATTATAATATAGATTCAGTTTCTTATTTGGAAAGATTTAGATATATATGGATAGCAATTGAAAAGTTAATGATACAAGATGTTGAATTGAACTAGAAAGATACATGGCTAGACCGGTGATGATAACACTTCTTAATTGACTAATGTAATTTTTTCGCCAAATACATGAAGAACGCCTCAAGCTTTAAGAAAATATCTAGGTATTATTTTGGTGAATAACATATTTGGACCCATGCATTGTTCATGGTTCAAATGTTATGACCTACAATTTTGCGAACAAAAACATGTTCTAACTTCTACTTGTGAAATGCTTCGAACCTATTTTATAAAACTTTACAGGTTTAGGTTTGAACTTTTTTATTTAGAAAACCTTATAGATTTCATTTTATTGCCACTCTACATTCAATCAAACACAACTCGTTGAATAATGATTCAAAATGTAAAATTATATCTTCGTGGAAACATCATTGGATTAACTACAAACTATATGGAGAAGCTAAAATCGAAATCAATCTCTGAGGTGTCCATGAATTGTCATTAAAGTGAAGCGGGAAATATTACGTATAAGGTGTAATTTGAAATAGCTTCAGACTTGCTTGTTTAAAAAACCTCAAAACATTTAATTTCTATTTTCAGACTTAACAACCTATTTTTAATTAATAATAACTCCTTCGACAAAACCCAAAATTGATAAAAAAAATTGGTTTATGGAAACATTATTGGATGAACTACTGTAATACCCGGTTCAGCAGATAGGGTTCGACGAATGGAATATAAATAATAGTTTGTGCTTTCCTAACATCGAGGCCTTTTCAGCACAATTAGCTCCAGAGTTGACAAAAAGCTCTGCGGTTAAGCGTGCTCGGGCGGGAGTGATCCAGAGATGGGTGACCTCTCGGGAAGCCGTCGCTAGGTGACCGCAGCGGTGTCCGTTGAAAACCCCACACTACCTGATGATCGCAGTGGCTAAGTGGGGACAGTATCGGTGGAGGGTCAGGTCATTAAAAATGGTATTAGAGCCGACGGCGGGTCATCTGCCAAGGGTGAGAGAGTATATTTGATGGGGTGTTCCAGGTACTGGTCTCATAAGTGGCAGAGAACGTTGGAGATCTGCGGTTGAATATATTTCGGAGCCGAGGACTGCTCCAATTTAAGTAGTGGAATTGTGATACCTTGATTCGGCAGGTAGGGTTTGTCGAATGGAATATAGGTAATGATTTGTCCTTTCCTAACACCGAGGCCTTTTCATCAAAATTGGCTCCAGAGTCGGCAAAAAGTTCAGCAGTTAAGCGTGCTCGGATAGGAGTAATTCAGGGATGGGTGACCTCTCGGGAAGCTACTGCTGGATAATCGCATTGGTGTCGCAGAAAACCCCATACTGTTGGATGACCAGTGGCTAAGTGGGGAGAGTATCGGTGGAGGGTCGGATACACAGCACAGTGGTTCTATTAGTGTATTACATGCGAGAGTTCTAAGGTTCGAGTCTCACCATAACCTCTAGATTGTAATACCCCGATTCGGCATGTAGGGTTCGTCGAATGGAATATTGGTAATGATTTTTCCTTTCCTAACACGAAGGCCTTTTCAGCACAGTTGGCTCCAGAGTTGGCAAAAAGCTTTGCGGTTAAGCGTGCTCAGGTGGAAGTAATCCAGGGATGAGTGACCTCCCTGGAAGCTTCTGCTGGATGACCGCAGCGGTGTCCATTGAAAATCTCATACTGCCGAATGACCGCAGCGTCTAAGTGGGGACAGTATCGGGTGGAGGACCAGGTCATGATAAATGGTATCAGAGCCGACGACGGGTCACCTGCCGAGGATGAGAGAGTACGCTGGACGAGGTGTGCCAGGTACTGATCTCATGAGTGGAAGGGAACGTCAAAGTTTGGGCTTGTATATATTCCGTTTTATTGATGTTTTACCTTGATCCAGTAAGAAATATTATAAATCATCACCATCTTATCACCACTGTGGTTATGAATCTCTTTATTCAATAAGTATATATAAAATATTTTTACATGATTCGTATACATCGCTTTATCCTTGAGTTTCAGTTAATTGATGAGTGAAAAATTTACTATATCCTAGTATTGAATCCATAATCGTATTTTTTAGATTTCTTGTATATTATCTTGTATTACTTTTTTTTTATTCTATTTGTCTTAGTAGGTTGGATCATCCAAAAAAAAAAAGCCAAAGACGCTAGAACTAGCAAGGAAGTGAAACTGCAAGCGAAGAAAGATCAGAAACCAAGTGAAACTTATTCAAATTCAGAAGTATTTACCTATATTTTGTAGAGAATAAATATACGATTCCAACATAAAAAGAGTGAGGTCATTTTGATATCGTACAAACAAGTAATGAACAAAACAGTCGAAGACAGAAACAAGATTGCTACGGGTTTAAAGTCGTCAAGGCCGTGCAGTTTGGACCTTGAGGACTCTTGGACTTTTTTTTTATGTTTTTGTGTTTAGAGTCGCTAGGGTCGTGGGAAAAAACCTTGATGACTATGGCAAACTTGTTAGGCACGTTTTGACGTATTTTTGACTTCTGAATTGAGCAAACTTGGTTCGAAAACTTAGACTTGTGTGAGCTATATAAAAAGACTTCATAGACTCTAAGAAGATATTTTAAATTGTTTTAGAACACAAGGAGGCAAGAGGAAAGTCTAGAGCAAGAGATTAGGGGTTCCCCTCCAAGGGGAAAACCGCGGTAATTTATTTTCTTTTATCCTTTTTCTTTTTATCATGGGTAGCTAAATTATTTTTTGATTAAGGATATTCAATGTTCTGACATGAAGTTCAATTAGTTATACAAGTTTATTTAGAGTTTTAATTATCTTGTCGCTAGTCTGTATTATATCTAATGTTTATGATTTATTTCTAGATTGTTTAGGTGCGCAACTAAATTAATTTATTGACTACCCTAAAGCTTGTAGAAAGATTTGAGATAAGTGTAATAGTCGAATAACTTTATACACAAGTAGCAATCGTGAAACTTTACAGAGGGATTTTGTGGAGAAATTGTAAGTGAAAACAACACTAGTAAGTGCACCTTGAGTTAAGATTTTAACTGCTGGGATCAATCTGAATTCACAAAACCCAAAGCATTTGATTGGGTTACACATCAAGCAATTTACAACTTGGTGGTGAAGACGAATAAAATCTGGTAGTCGAGAGCTTTCGCTTGAGCGAGATTTCATCCTACGGTTGGTGGTGATATTGTTAGAGCACTGCTCGATTTAACCCACCAATCGTTGATATGTCAAGTTTGGTTGTAAAGTTTAGTTCCAAAACTCGGTCACTTAATTAGTTACTGAAGTCAACTTCGTTAGGTTATACTTAGGACATAGAAATGTTGAGGAAATCTCTACTTACTCATTGAAGAGATGGAGACGTATCTAAAAAAATTGAAGACATCATCCTTCAGATTGAGGTTAGTAGATATTGACTTTGACTTGTTCCATTCATATCAAGTTCTTACACTCGTATTTATTGAAAACATAACATGCGAAGTTTGTTTACATGGATTTAATTAGTTGTTTAAATAACTTGATCATTCTTATGATCTAAGTGTCAAAGGAAGGATATGCGTTGGTTGTTTCTACAACTTATTGTATTGAGTTACGTAGTATAGTTTCCACTAGGGATTTCAATGGGTACCCGATTACACGGAACTGAGTAAAACCGTTAAGAACCGATAAGCTTTCGGGTCCTAACGGGTATTACCCACCGGTTACCCGCGGGTATCGGCTACCCAAATATTTGTTATTAGTTTGTTAATTTTACCCAAAATTTAAAATTTTCTTCTAGTTTTTCTTATATGTTTTTCATTTTTCATTTATTTTCTTAGATTAAATCTTCTGTTAGAACATTCACATGGATATAATAATAAATTTATATGAGAATTATTAGAATTCAAACCAACATAATGAATATTAAAAAAATAGCAAAAAATACAGTTAATTTCAGAAAACTTAATAAATACACGGATCCGACGGGTATCTAAGGTTTTTATCGGGTCCGGTTCCAGGTCCACTAAATTTGGACCCGGGCCCGGAACCGTTAGGACCCGGATCCATTTTTTTTATCGGTCACGGTTCCAGATCTAGCGGTAACCGAAAATAACCGGACTCATCGACAACCCTAGTTTCAACATAAAACTAGTATGGCTTTTTTCATGGTTTAGTGTTGATTTTGGGGAAACTAAATATATATATCTAGTGGTGTATCCGGACTTTGAACTCATGTTAAATAAAATCGTTTATTTGGCATAGTTTAAGTTTGTTTTGACTAGAATTAACTTCTTGTCATATGGGATTCAGGACCGATCTCATTTCAGGATAGATCCCAGACTTGTGAATTTTGAAATCTCTATCTTATCTATAAGATTTTGAAAGACGGGCAAGTCTGAATAATAAAGTTTTATATCAGAAAATATGGAACACGTATTTAACTCAGAATATATTATTGTTCATATGTATTCCTTTTGATATTGAAGGATAGGATCCCAATTAATATTTTTAAAAATATTCTTGAATCCAATTTTGGAATCGATATTTATATGTTTTACTTTCCTAGAAGTTTGCACATAACTAGTTTTCCAATTTAGCCAAATACATGGATTTACATTAGCTAATACTCCTTCTGTTTTAAAAAATATATCCGCTTTGACTTAGTCAAAATATTAAGGAGACCGGAGGAATATCCAAAATTACCCCTACTAAATGCTTTATTATTACTAAAATTAAAAATATCATTTTATTTTTATAAGGAATGAAATATAAGCAATAAAGATATTAATAGAATTGTTTCCTAATTATACAAATATTATTTGGGATTTTAAACTAGGTCCCATTAAAAATAAGTTTATGAGTATAAAATATCAAGGGTATATTTGAGATTTTATCGAGATAATACGACTATAAACAGAAGCTTGATATAATTTTAAAACTGACGAAAATGGAATAGAGGATATATATTTTAAAACAGAGGGAGTATTAGTTATCACACTAGTAGGATTTCTCATATATTAGTTGGAAATATATTCTAAGATTTTATTACAACATTGTGTGTTAATAATATTGAAAGAATATAAAGAATATCCTATTTTTATAATTGTTAATAAAAATATCTTTGAGAATTTCGAAATTAGGGTTTCTTGTTTTCCAAACAAACCTTGATAAAAAAAACTATAAATAGTGGAGTTTGTATTCTTACAAACTTATCCCTGCTCACACTTTGTGTGATATTGTTGTTAACTCAACATAGTGATGAGTAAGTCTTGTTTGCTGCTGGACGAAAGCGTTTATGCATTTTTTAAGTCTTCTTTGGGATCAAGAAACACTAGAAGTACAGTTGGTGGGAAACTATAATGTTATTTAGTTTTCGTTGATTTTAGTTGTTTATGCATTAATTCGTATAGTTATTTTCTAGATAAGTTCTTGTTTATTCAATGGTCATTCTCTTCTGATATAAGGTCACTAAATATTTTGAAGATTTACTATTACAGATCTAAGTGATTATGGATATGTGGGATGGAATAATTGATTTTCCAACGTAACAGACTTCGTTCTGTGAGACAAATCATTAGTAGAATCAAGTAGATCAAGAATATTGAAGACTTTGAAGACTTGAAGTTCTTTTGTGTTTATGCTCTTGGCATGATTATCTGCTTGACTTGATTGTCTAGGACGGACAAGTTGTTTATCTTTGATAAACTTAAAGATTGTAAAGATCGATGAGTTGTTTGCTTGAAAACTTAACTTTTCTAATCAAGATTGATTATTTCGATAGGTATTATCTTGGTTGATCTTGATCATGGAGTTTCAGATCTATCATATCTTGTTATCTTGGTATTTTTGATCTAGACGAAAGATCATTAGCTATGAATTTTATCATATAATACATTTGGTATTTGTGATAAGATTTGAGTGGCTAGAAAATAGTTTAATTCCTTTCAATTTGTAAAACGTCCTAAAGGATTTGGGTTGCGGAATTCATTACAAGGGTCAAGCAACATTGCCAGTAGATTTTGTTATGTGATTCACGTGTGTCGTCCAGATTGGTTGTATGTGTAAGGTATTTAGGAAACGAAGTAACTAAGGGTAGTTTATTCGGTCTCAAATATACGAAGTTGTGGTAGTCGATTTGTATAGCGGCTTAACTCTGAAAGTATTCAAAACTGGACTAGGTCCGGGTTTTTCTGCCAGGCAGTTTTCCTCGTTGAAAAAATCTTGTGTGTCTATGTTAGTTACTTTATTCCGCAATTATGTTTTTTATCTTTATAATTAAAGTAATACACTTGTACTTTAACAAAAATCTTGGATCGAGTGGTTTTGTAGATTATATCCAAGATAGTCTTGTGAAGTTAATCTTTTGTATTTGATAGATTCAAAAAGATTGTACAAGGCTTGTATGATATAGGTTATTGCAAAAGAATTTATGGTGTACTCGGTACCTGATAGACACATTTTAGTGTCTAGATTGCACCTTAGTTTCTATTAAGTTAGTATTCGATTTTGCAAATATTACGTGTTTTTATGCTTTTGTAGGTACATTTGAAGAATAAAGATTTGTGGAAAAATTGGCTCAAAAAGTGATAAAGGCACCCAAGGACAAGTGCTATTTGGCACCCTAGAAGTGATAAGGGGTACCCTCGAGTCAACTCGG
>JAJJMC010033111.1:2247828-2260006 GCA_023531435.1 Papaver californicum | reverse complement strand
GTTCGAGAATCGAACCTCTTTATTTACCACTATATAAAACCACATCAGTACCCTCGTCTTTTCAGATATGTTTCTAACAAAAGATTGATACCTATGCCAATTGAGTTAATGTCCAGTAACGGCAAAGGATTCTCTAATCATTTTCTTTTTATTATTGTCTTTTTAATTAGTAAACGTATCCACTTAGTATTTACATTTTTTTCTTGTTTTTCTAATCCAATTAACATATTAATTACAGTAATCCTCATGGAACGATCCTTAATATGCTATATTACTTGTTAGTATTAGTATGAATTAAGTTAAGTGATTTGATGTGCCTACGACAACCATCATTAATCACAAGTAGTCTAATTCAGCTTATGATAATTAAGATAATTGACTTATTGTATTTCAATAAGTATTACAAAAAATGTTTAAAAAAACATCATGACAAAACTCAACAAAGTATCACATATTTTTTAATATATTTACCATGTAGTAATATAACCTCTTTTTTTATATATAAAATAACGATTCATTAAATCTCAAACCGGTTGTACATTGTTCGTCTCATCCATAAGGTGGTAATGCGTGTCGTTTGCCCACAAATTAATTAAGATATTTTTCACTAATACTAACAATTAATATAGTGGTAGTAAGGATCGTTCCCACAAGGAGATGTGAATTGTTATTTGTTTTCAACTTCTTATGTAACCAAAGGGGGGATTATAGGTAATTAAACTAAAGCAAACTAATGAATATAAAAACAGAGTAAATAAAGATTAAGATCAAGGTGAGAAAATACTGGTTAATGATTTCATCTTCCATCGCCAATCATGCTCCTCAACCGATTAGAATCATCACCCGTCTCTCTTCATTCCAATAACCCTAACGTATCCCCAATCGGTGTAATACTCCGTTACGCCTCCACATGTCAACACATACTGCAATCGCTAATACATAAATTCTTTTCCACCAAATAACCTAGTGCTTATCGCTAAGAGATTCAACTTGATGAAATCATTAATATCTGTGAGACGAGTTATTCATAGGCAATATATCGTACTGATTTTAGCATATTCAACCTAGGCCAAGCTTTACTTGAGAATTCTTTCACGATTCACACCGCTAATGATCATAAATTGCTACTTGTTGCTAGGGTTCCTGATATAATTACCTAAGAACCCTAACTAGCTATAGAAAAGCTCCTAAGTTATTCAAATTGTAACTTAAACATTCAAGAGAACCATTCATATTATATGAACACAATCATATAATTGTTATACACCGTAAAACATGAACGATAAAAAGAGATCTTAAATACTTATAATAATCAACCAGATTGATTCATATGTTTAGGAATTCCAACTACATCCCTAACCAATAGAAGAATTAGTTAATCCTAGGTTTACTAAAACCCATGGAATATATAAAATAAAGAAGAATAATAGTTTCCCTCCAAGGGGAAAACCCTAGGTTTTTGATATAGAAGATATGATATGAGAGGTATAAGATAAGATATTACTTCAAAGATGTTTTGTTTGAGCCTTAGATGTCTTCTTTTATAACCTTTAATGCTTGTCCCTCAAGTTTCCTCTCTTTCTAGGGTTTGGAATCCTTCCGGGAACGTGTATACTCAATTTAGAAGTAAATTCTGCGTCCACATACGTCCCAGGTTTGGATAAATTCATTGGTTCACTTACCAGCCACACATTCTCCTGTTGAATCTTTGAAAATATTGATTTTTATGCTTCAGTTCGGCAGATTCGTGGTGAACAATTATCAGCCGAATTTCTTTTTATACACTCAATTCTTTCAGGCTTGTTTTGACCATAACTTCTTCATACGAACTCGGAATGACCTCATTATTTTTGTGTTGGCTTCATCTTTCAATTTACTTCAAGATAGAGTGAAGAAATCTTGGATTTTAATGAGTTCAATTTGTCCTTTTAATATGTTCAATTTGTCCTTTATCTTCCTTCATTTATAGCACTTTATTCCTTGTTCATTTCGTGTTGTAATGAACTCATTTCTTCTTCTTTGGTTGAGTCCACTTCAAAACTCCTAAAAAAACTCATAAACAAACAAAATTAAAGAATAATGACATGAAAACTAACAAGAAAACAATGAATTAGAATACCAAACTGGTGCAAATAATGCACCTATCAGGTGGCAAGAGATGAAGTTTGGAACATGAGTTTCATATTTCTTGTTAAACCGGTTGTACATTGTTCATCTTATCTCATTAAGTATAGGGTTTCAGATTTCTTGTAAAACAAGGTTTAGGTTTCTTGTAAAACAAATCAACATTAAAAATGGAAAAAAAATCTCACAGTAAATAAAACACTAATTAAGACAAAATATTTTAGCAAAAAATAGATCTTGGTTGACACGTGTACAAGCTCAAGTCAAGTCCACCAAACACCACAAGCCCAAGACATAAAAAATCCCAAGCATTATTTGTCCGCTCATACTCGCCCATCTTTATTTATATGGTGGAATCCATCTTTAGTTTTACCCAATATAGGACTAAAGATAATTTTCTTTCATTCACTCATGAAAATGAGCAAGTATTCATAAAAACCCTTATGTCCTAAGATCAAATCATATCAAGACCAAAAGATTCTTTAGTAAAATTCATTTTCTCCGACAACAACTAGCATAAATAAACTTAAAGAAAAACGGTTGTGGCTTTCCAAACTCGAAAAAAATTTATGTGGAGTTTTAATAAACAATGATTTCCTCTGATTGAATTTGGCGTCGATTTAAATGAAGGGACTCACGTCAATAATTTTATAAAGATTGTTTTTTTTTTCGTGTCAGTGTAGTGTGCAGGTGATTCAATAGTGAAGGTGAAAATATTACATATCCTAAATCAATAAAAATAAAAAATATTTAACTACACAAGGATACTTTATGCAATAAGTTTATAAATTTACGTTTCAAAAAAAATGTATAGGTTAAAGAAATTTGGTATAACGAAGAGTATTTCTACGTTAAAAACAAAAGTTAAATTTGTCAAAATTGGTTTATAAACAAAAACACATGTCATACGTTTATATATCTCACATGCTCACATCAAATGAGAATTTTATTAATGGATGACTTTAGATAATTGGGCGTAGCCAAAGCCTGACTAGGTTTAAAATCAAAACCTAGCTGATTGTGTTACTTGAACTATTTAATTTTGTTTAATCAATCAGTTTTAACAAATAAAAACATATCCGGTTGTGACTATGTGTTCCAAAATCATTGAAATCAGCTATAGGTCGATAATTAAAGCCTATCTAATTCTATATGTTTATCTTTTTAGATATGTGAAAGCGGCCAGATTGTTTTTTTTTTTCCTGAAGGAAGGGGTAAAAATTTATTGAGTAAAAAAAAAAGAATACACTATAGGCCCATATCAAGTAGCCCAAGTATCCCATCCCAGTCAACTACTTCTATTTATTGATGTCTCCAGTTATTGACAAGATCAGTAAAGGTTATCCGTCTAAACGAGTTTCTAACTGAACCTCATTGAAAGATAAGTCTTTTGATCTTTATAATGATCCGATTATAGTTCATGGCTCTGTTGTTTGCCATGATTCTTCTATTTCTCTCTAGACAAATGACCAAAGTAATGGCAAAAGGCAGCATTAGCCAAATAGTTTTAGCTATAATCTTGTGTTGATTTGATCTTCATTCTTCAAATTGAGCTTTGACATTGATTTTATGTACCCAATCTGCATCCATTCTTGAACAAAAGTACCTCTATATGGCTTGAGAGAAACTGCAGTTGATTAAGAGGCGATCCACAGTCTCAGCTTCACCACCACAAAGCCTGCACATAGTATTGCTGATCTGACACCCTCTTTTGAGTAGACTGACAAATGTTGGTATTGCATTGTGAATGGCAAACCAAACAAACAGCTAGGCTTTTGGAGGGATATGTTTTTTTCAGATATATTTGGAAGAAGAAGTGCTTCATGTTTAAATATTTTACATCTGCCATTTGTAACCCTCTTTGGTAGAGTATCCTGCTGTTGAAGAGAATAATATGGTGTCTTCTCTGTCATTTAAGGTTGGAGGAAGTCTAATTATACTTAGTATGTCGTTCAGTTTAGTTACAACCTCTGAAGAAGGTCTCTCTTAGATGAATATATTTTTATAGGTGAATATATTTTTTTATGTATATGAAAATGGTTGTTTCTAGTCAAAACCTAACCTACGATAGGTGTTTAAAAAGATATAAGAATGAAAAAGTTTGGTTCATGTATGAAAAATATTGGTTTAAATTAATATGTTTTGTCTTATGCTCAAGGGACAGAACAAAGGCAAGCAAATATCTAAAACTAATAAAACCCGAAACCTTATCCATGCAACAAATATTTGGGGGAAGGAAGAAGGAGGGGCAAGAGGTGATAATCTACGAACAACCTACGAGGAGTATGATTTGCAATGAAACGTTGATTGGAACAGTACGACGCATGTGACATATAAGAAGATGCCCTAGTCATGCACGCGCACCTCAAAAAAAGGTTGCAAAGGGAAGCACATTCCTTGAGAAAACTTGTTGTTACCTCCTCTCAAGAATGGTAAATCTCGTAGGTTATCCAAGGATAGAGAAAATATCTTATTTGGATATACATTCGAGGGATCCTAAAATGTTTGAGACGAATGTACTAATCTAAACTTTAACTATAATTAATTTTATAATACTCCCTTCGTTTCTGGAAAAGTGTTACTATCACTTTTTCTGAAACGGAGGTAGTATGTTATTTTCCTAAATTTTTTTAAGTGTTAATATTTATGTGATTGTCTAATTATCAGTTTTGTAGGATTGATTGTCTTTTGAGACACCAGCTGATTTATTCTAAAACGAAGGATTCTCTATTCATCAGTTTTATGGTATATTTTTCCTTGTGACTTTGGTGTGTCCTACTTTTCTCACAAATTAACCAATTAAAACACGAACCTTTTCCACCGTTGACTGACTCAATCTTGGATTGTTAATTTGCAGCTATTATACACATCGCTTGTTCCCAGTATCTACAACCTAATTCTTTACGGTTATTTTACTTTTAAAAGTCCACATAGAACCTAGAAAACTTCATGAATTAACTAATAATGTTGAACACACCACCAATTGGAAACCTAATGGTGGGAAATGTCGAGGTAAAACTAAGAGACGAGGTATGGTTGCCATTACAATCTTAGTAAAATATTACAACTTTAATTGAAATAAAAGAAAAAGATAGTCACAATCAGCTGAGGCGAAAAATTAAACTTAATCTATTATGGATAAATAGACAAAAAATAAGCTAGGTTTACATTCAACCAAGATGATTATTGTAGTATAGGATTTTAAAATATAAGAATCGTCTAAGTTTAATTTTTGACAAGTAGATTCTGGTTTTCCAAATTTGTATAAATTTTTTCAAGTACCTAAATCAGTTAGGTTTTTATTTCCGACCTAGTCGAGCTCTTTATTTGTTTTATATAAAATTATATAATTACCAAAATCGTGTAGGTCAAAATCTCAACCTAGATGATTATAGTTGTGTGTCCAAACATCTCCAAAATTGGCCAGGTTGAATGTTAGACCAGTTATATTATACTGAAAGTTTAGCGAATTTTATTTACATAGTTGGAAAGGTATCCTTCAATATCCTAGACGATTATGGAAAATATCCCTGGTTATTTAATCGACTTAGCCGATTATTGTTTATATCAACTTATGATGTTTACCCTATTTCCATGATTTCAATTTTCAAGAAAAAAACGTTATTTCAGCTTATTTAGACGCATACTTAGTGTTTGTGGGGAAAACAAATTTGAAGGCTAATTTAGGAAAAAGTGGGGTGAGCATATGAGCATTCGTCTAATCCCTAAACATTTGTACTGTAGAAGTACTTTTTTTAGATTCGAGAGATCAATCTGACAATCCTTGCCTAAACCAAGATATGGTCGTTCCAGTCTTGCTTCAGTCATAAAAGAGAAAGAGAAGGGTTGATCTTAAGGAGGAAAGCGAGAGAAATATTGAGGTCAGAGTATCAAACTTTGTAGGATATAAAGGTGTGAATAACAATGTAAAGGTGTGGATAGCTAAGAATAACTTTCTGTGTGACTGAGAAGGTTGTATGAATGATCAAGTTGTTCAACTTATGTTGTTCTGTTGTTATCTTTTTTTTTTTAATAGATTGAGAAATCTATTCTATAATAGCTATCGTAACCGTTCACCTGACCTTATATCTTAAAGAAAGTGTCGATGGTTGAGTAGTGGTGGAGTGGAGAAGGTGAAGAAAGTGTTAGTAGTTGTTCCCCACTTCAATTGAGGATGAATGGACGGTTGCTCATCCTACTACTTCTCTACTCAACTGATGATCAAAATTTCCAGAGTTTTCTCTTTAGTGGATGCACTGCTGCACCACATGTCGTAGGCTACCAAACCAATACCATTGTGAATATCCCCCCATTTGTGATATCTTTTATGCCAAGTTAATTTTGTAGCATTTAAGCACTATTAATGTTAAGTCGAATGAAGCATGCTTAATTGGTCTCTTGACTAAAGACTTTTCTTGCTTGACTAGCCTGATGAATCTAGCAAGACTAACTTAAAATAAAATATGTATTTATTTTATTATATTATATTTATAAGGAACAATGTGTGTTCAACTAGGTCAATTTGCATTGACATGCTTGTGTTGTAGAAATAAGTGTAGCATACTGAGCATAAGTATATATATATATATGAGTGAGGCTTAATATTGACTTTGATAGACAAAAGCATGGCCTGGAGACTTGGACAGACAAGTTAGGGTTTGGAAAATTGGATGTGTGAATCAAGCTTAGATGGAAAAGCATTGTTATCTTGGACGGACAAGCCTTATGCATGGATCTAAGGCAGACAAGCATTATGGATAGAGCTAAGGCGGACGAGCTTATATAGGGCAAAATACGGACAAGCTTAGAAGTTAAGCTAAGACGGACAAGCTTAACGGCTAAGCCTAAGAAGGAAAAACTTAATGCTAAGACTAAGATGGACAAGATTAATGTCTAATCCTAAGACGGACAAGCTTAATGTTAAGCTAAGACGGAAAAAGATTGTGTTAAATCCCTAAGACGGACAAGCGTTGTTCTAAAACATTAAGACGGACAAGCTTAATAGTCTCGTCTAAGACGGACAAGCTTTGTGGCCTCAACTAAGAAGGAAAAGCATTGTGATAAGACGGACAAACTTGTTAATCTAAGCAACACGAGATTTGTAGCCTAAGCAAGATAAGCTTTGTATCCTAAGCAAGACAAGCTTTGTAGCCTAAGTAGGACAAGCTTTGTGATCAAGATAAGAAAAACAAGGTAAGGGGGAATCATCCCCTTGGACTTGGACAGATAAGAGAATCTTTTTCCCTCTCAAATTCTTCTTCTTCTTTTAGTGAAAGAATGAATAATTTCGTGAAACTTCATCGTCAGAAAATTCAGATTTAGGGTTTTCACTGAAAACGCTATAAAATCTTTATATGAAGTCCATTTTCGATAATCTACCCCAACTTTTTGATGACGTCAGACAACCAGCTATCTCCCAAATCGAAAGGATTTGAGTATTGAGTTAATTCAGGGCCTCAAAAAGACGAAACAGTACAAAGTCATGAAGAATTCAGGGTTTTTCAGCTGTGAGATAGTTGAATCTTTCGATCATATATCTTATTTCGTTTATCTGATTGATGTGATTTTTTAATATGTTGTAGTGGACATATATACGAAGAGTTTGGTATAAAACTAGTCCTTAGATTCATTACCAATTGCTCCAAGCCTGCGACTTTGTTTAGGAAAATGCAGAATTGTATCTGATGGGCTTGATATAAAAATGCCCTTTTAGGTCTTTGGACCATTTGCTTGCGTCTTGGATGTTAGATAATGAATATTTATGACATTTATTCATTTATCTTGTACTCTGAAACTTCTTGTTGGTGCTTGAATTCTTGTTATGTAAAATTATAGAATATCTGGGAATGTCATAATGAGCATCCGTGTTATTCTAATAATTTTACTCAAAGATGAATGTTGATTCATATAACGAATTTTGATCATATATGTAATAATCATATGAGATCATTCAGGTGATACATTCATGTGATTAAGTACATATATAGAGAGATAGGGATAAACACCTGCTTTAATTTTTTTACGTAATTATGCAGTTCAATATTTCTGAGACCCATGTCAGAAACATAATCTTTAATATTTTACCCCTTACAAAAATCCACCATCTACATTAAATCCCCCACTTAGCGCAGAACGACTAATGTTGCGTGGTAAGCAATAGATGGTGACAGTCTAATAGAAGGACAACTGCTTACTTTTGCTTCTCAGATATACGTTTGATGCAGGCTTGGGCATACATGATCACAACAGATGACCACATAGGAAAATATTACGATAAATCCATGTGACTCAGTTGAGAGTAGGCACAAATAAATTTAATAATTTATTCGAGAAATAAATGTGTCAATGATGCATAGTCCCCAAATATTGAACACGTTATATACACGATACTGTGTAGACCGTAGTTCCTCAATATTACTCAGTGAGAGCCTTAACGAATATAGAGCAATAGTAGGTCAATGCAACTCAGCTGAGAGTTGGCATGGATGAGTTCAGTATTGCATTATTGATAAATAGACTTCAAGTACTGAAGGTCTATACAGATACTGTGAATACAATAATGAATCAATACTACTCAATATGAGTTTTAATATTGATATGTATATATAGAACGTGTTCAAGGGATTCAGTTGCAGAATCGTTGCACCTGGAACAAGTTTGAGTTGTTATATACTAGTGGATAATCCATCTAGGAGCTGGGGTATCCATTCAGGAACAAGAATATGTTCTAGATGTATATTTGGTATAGTCAGAGAACATTTAAAAAGGAATTATAACCAATACCAATGGTATTCTGAGGACAATAACGCTCTATACTAGTGGGCAATCCATCTAGGAGTTGTCCAATCAATGTAGATTCAATACATATATTATATATATATATATATATAGAAAGAGAGATAGGGATGAGCATCTTCCTTAAAATTCTTTACAGAATTCTAAAGTTCGATATTTATGAAACTCGGATTAGAAATATATTATTTTATGATTTTAGACGAAAATAAAATAACAAGGCTTAGTTGTTAGATATTACCAGATATATTGTAGTTGGCTTGAATTTTGAATACAGTCACCTTGATAGGTATGTAAGCCAAGGATGATTTACAGGGATGGATAAAGGCATAACATCATCATCATGGATGTAGCATCAACAATTTAGGCTTTTAAGTACAACCACACAAGCTCGCATGGTCTGACAGGCAAGAGAGGAGGCCACGGTAGCATGCTTGGATGGACAGGTGAGAGACCATGCTGGACGAACATGTGAGAGAGGGTATGCTTGGACTTGGACGGACAAGAGAATCATTTTCTCTCTCAACTTCTTCTTCTTTTGTTTGTACTAACAACTTGTCTTGTAGGTATAAGAACTACATCTTGTTGTTGTTGCTAGCATTGTCTCTAACTTAAGCTTTTGTAGGCCTTGCTAACTCTTCTTCAGTTGCACGAAGATGTCCTCTCTACCATTAGTTGCTGCAATCGGGTAAGCTAGGATTTTATCAACTGAGTTCTGATGGTGTTTTTTTTTATATGAGCAAATATTCACATATACCCTATATCTTTTCCTTAGCAACCCATCCTTGATTTGCGAGTTGGGTGTTGCTTGACTAGGGCTTCCTAGTTTTTCTCAAATGTTATACGTATATTTATATGCACACACATTTTGATAAATGATAATATCATCTTTTCTTCTAAAAAAACCCTAGCCTCATTGTAGAATGATCTTCAATCATAGCAGCAACAATTTCTAGCAAGCTCAACCAGGTAAACTTAAATTTATGGTAATTCTCTTTTCTTTGTGTGTGGTCCTTTCGCTTGTGGATACTGTAACTATCGTTTTATTATTCGTGTCTTGAATAGATCATGGCAGTTCCTGATCAAAATTATGATTCTGACTCCTCAAATAAGATAAAAAATTGTAGAAGAAAGAGAATGGAGATAGTTGCTCCCGATGAAATTCAGTCTGAAATTAATAGTTCTCTGGTAAAGTTAGGGCTTGTACATGGCATGCCTCTTAATAACTTGAGGGTTACATGTAATCGTGATCTTGACCTTACATTCACAATCAATGTTGAGGAAGAATCCAGGCGTCGAGAAGAATTGGCGAGGAAGAAAACTGAGGATGAAGAACTCCAGATTTACAAGCAGAAGCAATATTCCCGAATGAATACGAGGATTGAAGAAACAGAGCGGATAGAGTGAGGTATTCGTTCTTACGGCGTAGCCTCAGATTCTGACGCAGATGAGTATCATTCTGACTAGGAGCATGTGGAGTATGAGCCTGAGTCATTCTCTTGAAATATAAGACTGTAGCGACTAGTTCAACCTAACCGTGAAGCTGAATATGCTAAGGATGCTTATTATGAAAAGAAAATGGGTTCTATTGACCCTGTGGGTGATTGACGAGTACTTATGATATATGTCATATCTTGGGAAGTTGGCAGACATCGAATGAGAGGTGATAGGTGTCTAAAACACCTTATTTACTATCTATTTGTTTTCGCTTTCTTTGCTATTTTTCTTGTGAATTATGTATTTTATGTTTGTTTTGAGTTTTTAGGTGTTTTGGAGTCATATGATGCAAAAGAAAAAGAAGTAGGTGCAAAAAAGACATAATGGTCATTTAATGGGCAAATGTTATCTGCATCCAGTCAAACGTTAAGGGATAACCTAGTTAGGTGGAGTTTTATCAAGATTTTGACACCTTACTCTTTAATCCGGGCTACTACTATCATATTCTTATTCTAACCTTAATGGCATCCCATAGCTAACAATGGGTGCATGTATAGCCAGTTCATTTCCCATACCCTAAAAACTAGGTCTAGAACAGTGTAGTCGATTTCGGCCGATATGACCGAAATCTCGCCGGTATTACCGGTATCGGGACTCACCCGATACGAAACATTCTATACCGCCGATACGGTATTTGCATGAAAATATCGGCCGAGATGGACCGGTACGGTTTAACCGAAATGGCCGAGATGGACCGGTACGGCTTAAATTAGGGTTTTCAATTAAAAAAATCAAAAAAAAAAAGAATTTCCTTATCCTTATTCTAGGGTTTTCAATTGTTACTCATGTTTTTTATGGTATTATAGAAAAATGAGTACTAGTTTAATATCTTAATAGTTCCAATATGAAAAAAACGTTTGATATAATAATTATAGGTATAAAATATGTGGATCGATATTTGCCGATATTTGGAACCAAAATCTCCCCGATACAAAGGTGTACTAGTGTATCACTCTCGACCGGTACAAACCGAAATCCGATATTGATTACATTGATCTAGAATGATTTCTCTTCTTTCACTTCATTTACGATCGGCAGAGAGGAGAGAAATGGAGAAGCAAATCAGGGAGGAAATAAGAGCTGAAATGGATTGTAGAAGATGGATTAGGATCTGAGCTATGGGTTTTAATGGTTGGATGAGATAATGAAGTAGTAAGATGGTGATGTTGTAAGAATGGGTTGTGATTGAATTACGCTGGCAGATAATGGATCTGAGTTTATGAATCTTATATGGGTTTGAATCTATGTTGGTAGTCTGTTGAGATGGATTCTCTATAGAAGTGTTAAATATGTGTGGATTCGAGTTCAATCCAAGATTTGCAGAGATATGAAGGTGTTGTTAGGTGGAGATGAGATGAAGAGATGAAATGAGTTAGTGAGAAATGGGGTTTGTGTTGCAGCTGGTGGTTTTGAGAGTAGCCGAGTGAAAGAAACATGAAGAATTCAAGGGTTAGGTCACAGAATTGGGTTTGCTTATGAACTAGTGCTGAGTTTAGCAGGTGTTCGTGATACTGATGATTGAATGGGTTTGTGTTGGTGATACTGATGATTGAATGGGTTTGTGTAGATGGATGTTAGGAACTCTGCAGGGAAGGAGCCCTAAATGGCCTGAAATTTGGCCTGAAATAGCCATAATACAAACAGAACTCTGCCTGATTTTCCTTGAGCCGAGTCAACTCACTGAGTTCGATCCAACTCTGTTGAGTAAGGCTAATCAGCTGATAGACACATTTTAGTGTCTAATTTGCACCTTAATTTCTAGTGA
>JAJJMC010033111.1:2193314-2232828 GCA_023531435.1 Papaver californicum | reverse complement strand
TAATTATTTATAATTCTTTTATTATTAGAATTGCATAGTTTTGAATAATAAAAACGGTTTTCTTTCAACAGTTGTGCTTTTGCTTGATGGATTATGCTTAGTTAATTAATTTTGATAGTCCATGCTTGTGATTTACCTCTGTTTGTTAGCATAACAAAATCAATTTTGGCAATTATTTGTGCTTCAATTAATTAAAAAGAATTATCTGATTAATCACATAGGTTGTTAGATTTACCTGATTCCTGATTCCTGGTCCTTTTAAAATTATTTAAAAATCATCCTTAGGTTATTTAGTCTTTTTCTTACTCCTGGAATTTTCTAGAATTAATTTAAATCATTATTTTCTAAAATCATTACCTTTACAAGTTCGAGTAACGAACTCTTTATTTACCACTTCTAAAATTACATCAATTCGATAATTCTAAAAAGGTGGAACAAGAAAAGGAGATTTTAGACATCTTCAAGAAGATTCATGTGAACATTCCACTAATATATGAAGTTAAGCAAATTCCTAAGTATGCTAAGGTCTTAAAGGATTTATGTACCAAGAAGCAACGGTTAACCGGTAATGAAGTTATGAGTGTAGGGGAGAACGCTTCGGCGGTCTTGCAAAAAAAACTCCCACCCAAATGCAAGGATCCCGGTAGTTTCACCATTCCCGTTAAGATTCGTAAGAAAATGTTTGGAAGAACTATGCTCGATTTAGGAGGACCTGTTAGTGCTATGCCAACATATATTTATGACTTTTTAAATTTGGGTCCATTGAAACAAACTAACATTGTTCTTGAACTTGCGGATCGCACTAATGTCTACCCTAGGGGTATTATTGAGGATGTCCTTGTGCAGGTGAATCAATTAGTTTTTCCATATAATTTTTGTTTTCTAGAGATGGATAGTGGTTCGGATGCATACATACCCTTGTTAGTTGGGAGACCTTTCATGAAAACGGATAAAACCGTTATTGATGTGGACAAGAGAACACTCACAATGAAGTTTGATGACGAGATAATTTGTTTCAACATCTTTGAAGTCATGCGGTATCAAGTGATCTTCATTCAGGTTCCCACAATATGTTGGACGTCGGCTAAGGCATAAAGAACAAGTAGAGTGTCGGGCTGACGACTTTAAACCAAGCGTTGTATGGGAGGCAACCCATTGGTTTAGTATTCCTTTTAATTTTTCTTGTTTTTTCTGAATTTTCATATCATTATTATTCCACTTTGATTTTACATTGGATGAGTCAATTTACATTAAGAACAATGCAAAGTTTAAGTATGGGGGAGTGTTAAGCATATAGAATTCTTAAGTATTCACTTTTAGGTAGAAAATTTTAACTTTTTTGTAACTATTTGCATGAAACCTACAACTTTTAGATATTTTAGAGTCACTTAGTATATTTCTAGCTACGGTTACATACGGAGTTCTTACCGAAATAACTGAACTTAAAATTATTAGAGAACTATATTTAGGTTTCTTAGTTGTTGAAAGGCTAGAGCTGACAAAAAGGGACTTAAACCGCCGGTGGAAAATTAGGTGCAGAAAGAATAGAGTATTAGAGAGATCCAATACCTATTGTTACATCAAGCGAGGCACCAGACCTTCAATTATTTGTAGCTGTCTAAAAATTGTCCTTTAGAGTGTGTGTCATCTTACACTAATTCTGGGTAGAATGATGAGCTACCCAACTTCGCACCAATTTCAGCACTACTTTTTGATCTCTTGAGTGCTAATTTCTATCAATCATGAGGGTGATATCAAAATTGCAAAAAAAACTTACCTTGTAGTTTGATTTGCAGTTGGCACCACTCTATTCTCTCTCTCTCGACAACAACAGGTCCATAGAAACACTATCATCATCAACAAGCGGAACATTACAAATTTGAAGAAAGTTGAAGACGTTCAAGGTTTACAAGCAATGGTACAAGAAAGAGATAATTTCATATTTATGTGAAGCAACAATACAAGGAGCAGAATCTTGTATACGGGTTGAAGACTTATGTACAAGAGCGGAGAACATAAAAAGAAGTGAATTTTTGTGAAGTTATGATACCGAGACAATACAAGTTGTGAAGAATCAAGTGGTAAAGTCCTTATCCCACGACCATATTAGTTCATCATATGTTTTATTTTTAATTATATTTTTTTAGTTGTATTTCATATTTTATTGTCTCAAAAAAAGCAAAAAATTAAAAAAAAAAAATTATTTTTATTGTTTTAGTGTATATTTCTTTTGGATTTATTTGTTAAGGCCGTGGGAAAGTCGAAATCTATAAAGAAGTTTCAAACACCAAGAATTTGAGAAGAAAAGAGTTAGAAATTGTCGAAGTTCTATGAAGTTCAAGAGTTCATCATCTACAGTTGAAGTCGAAGACGAAGACGTTTCTATGGGACGCTTTGAGAGTGGTGTTGATTGTAGATTCGGTGAGAAAGTGGGTGAGGATTCCATCCTCGCATAGTGGTTGATTTCCTTTCATAGAGATCATCAGAAAATAAGTATTTTTCTTCCCACATTTCTACGGGATATTCAAATATGATTCATAAGGTTTTCCCTCCATTCAACGTGTGCAGGGTTTCTATCTTAATTCATGCCTACACACATGAGAACCATAAAGTGCGTCTTTTGGGTGCAAATTCATAAAACCTATTAGTGAGGCAGGAATCGAATATTCGATCGCTTTCCAACCTGGATTCTTTCATATGGTGGTTTTCTCCTAACCCAAGAGTTAAACATGATAATAATATTCTTTGATACATCCAACTTCTTATTATTAGTGTGCAAAAAATGTATATCCTCTTAGCTCTTTGGATGCATGTGCTTTGGAGTATTTGCAAGTTGGAGTAGGTTTTATGGGTAAATTTCTAATAAACCCTCACGAGACTATAACTCATCCACTAGGGACACCTAGGGGTTTAAAGGCTTATTACACATGCTAAGTGTAACCGTACCCTCAATGAAACAGAGTTGTTGTATTTTAATTAGTTTAGTTTAGTTTGCTCGAGGACTAGCAAAGTCTAAGTGTGGAGGAATTTGATAGGTGTCTAAAACACCTTAATAATTATATATATTGTTTATGCTTTCTTTGCTACTTTTCTTGTGAATTATGTATTTTACGTTTGTTTTGAGTTTTTAGGTGTTTTGGAGTCATATGGTGCCAAAGAAAAAAAAATAAGTGCAGAAAAGGCATAATGGTCATTTCATGGGCAAATGTTATCTGCGGTCAGTCAAACGTTAAGGGATAACCTAGCTAGGTGGAGTTTTATCAATATTTTGACACCTTACTCTTTAATCAGGGCTACTACTATCATATTCTTATTATAAACTTAATGGCAGCCCATAGCTAACAATGGGTGCCTGTATATAAACTTAATGGCAGCCCATAGCTAACAATGGGTGCCTGTATAGCCAGTTTATTTCTCATACCCTGAAAACTAGGTCTAAAATGGTTTCTCTTCTTTAACTTCATTTACGATCAACAGAGAGGAGAGAAATGAAAAAGCAAATCAGGGAGGAAATAAGAGCTGAAATGGATTGTAGAAGATGGATTAGGATTTGACCTATGGGTTTTGATGGTTGGCTGAGATAATGAAGTAGCGAGATGGTGCTGTTGTGATAATGGGTTGTGATTGAGTTTCGCTGGCAGATAATGGATCTGAGTTTATAAATCTTATATGGGTATGAATCTATGTTGGTGGTCTGTTGAGATGGGTTCGCTGTATAAGTGTTAAATATGTGTGGACTCGAGTTCAATCTAGGATTTGCAGAGAGATGGAGGTGCTGTTAGGTGGAGATGAGATGAAGCGATAGAATGAATTAGTAAGAAATATGGTTTGTGTTGCAGGTGGTGTTTTTGAGAGTAGCCGAGTGAAATGGATTTCGAATTGAAAATCTGATAAATGATTTGTTGGTGGATGCAGAGCTTTGTTCGAGGAATTAAAGGTAGCAGAGAAAGATGGTAATGAATCAAAGAGGAAATGAATCTGTGGTGGCTCGATTTGAGAAGATGATGACACCAGTGGGGAATCCAGAACAAAAATTTTAATGGGGGCACACTTTATTCTTGTAAATCATAACTAAGAATGTAATACATAAAAATCCTATACACCACTGTAGAACTGAATTAAAGTATTGGATGGTTCATTTAAGTTGAAAATTTAATTTTAAATACTACAAGGTCCATTCAAATTAAAAATGTATACTACCAAATAAAACTTATGGGTGGTGCTATTTTATCAACATGAGTTACACGATTTTTTTTTTGTAGACAATATTTACACTAAGCAAGCTCTTAAGGTAACTCGATAGCGTATTCTCAATTCATGGTTAGTTTTCTTCAAATCCTTAAAAGATTTATTCATTGCTTCAGTGACAGTCATAACAACGCAGTCAAAAATTGATACCAAAGGCCAATAACCATTAACTAAGAAATTTGATCAATAAATTCAAGACCAATAATACCTTTCCTGATAAATGATTTATCTTTATCTTTAGCAGTTGATATCTAAGGATACATACACATAATAGAACCCTAATTTTACAACAACCCCAAAGTAAAATAAATCAATTAATAATTTAGAAAAAGAAAATTAAACTCAGTAAGATTGTAAGAAATCAATGTATAATCCCATATTTTAATTACGAACAAATTTACAAAAAACAGTAAAGGAATTACTGACCGTCGAATAAAATCAGGGAGAAATAATATACTAACCAAAATCTTTGAGCTTTGAAAGATTACTAAGGGAACCATTTACTTAACTTTTGGATGATTTTTGACCCTGGGAGATATGGATGAAGTTAGTTTTATAACTGATTTAGCAAGTACCTCAGCTATTTTAATTCTCAAATAAATTTTGTGGGGGCAGGTGGCTTGGTTTTAGACGGTTACGTACTATATAACACACAATGATGATATATTTAAAAAAATCTTATCGGTCACATGCCCCAGTGTAGATTCTCCCCTGGATGACACTGTTAGGGTTGTAGCTGTTGAAGAAGAATGAGCAGTGAGATGTGTTTTTATTGGACTGAATTTTGGTAGTCACAGTAACTTGAGGTGATGGATTCTTAGCAGGAATTGAAGCTGAGTTTGGTCAGATTTGAGACAAGGTAAATATGGAGATGATTGATGGGTTTGTGTAGATTGAAGAAGATCTGGCAGTGAGAAGAATTTCATGGGGTTTGATGTTGATTGTGAAAGAAACATGAAGAATTCAAGGGTTAGGTCACAGAATTGGGTTTGCTTATGAACTAGTAATAAGTTTAGCAGGTGTTGGTGATAAAGATGATTGAATGGGTTTGTGTTGGTGATATTGATGATTGAATGGGTTTGTGTAGATGAATGTTAGGAACCGTGAAGGGAAAGAGCTCTAAATGTCCTGAAATTTGGCCAGAAAGAGCCAGAATACAAACAGAACTCTGCCTGATTTTCCTTGAGCCGAGTCAACTCACAGAGTTCGATCCAACTTAGTTGAGTAAGGCTATTCAGCCGAGTCAGATCAACTGACTCGGTAGTTTACCCGGATTTCTTTGGCTCCCTTGACCGTCAGGTGACTGTTATTTATATAATTGTTGACCGTTATTTGACTCTGATGGCCGGTGATAGTTTTCCAGTCACCTGAGATGTTTTTCTTATGAATTTTCCGGCCAATTACCGGCTACTATTCTGGACCTCCGGCGACCAATTTTGGACATAAACTTTAGTGGGTCATTTCTCATGTATGGGCTAGTAGATGGACTTATTGGACTTGGGTTTATGTTTGGAAGTTGAAGAGTTTGACCTAGTTTTGGAAACTAGAAGAGCTATAAATGAGAGAGTTTTTTACAACGCTTTACAACTTAAAACTGATTTTTGGGAGCAAGGAGCAAGATCCGTTATTCTCTTTCACGCTTCTAGGGTTTGCTTTGTTTTGTTTTTCATCTTCTTTAATTAAATATATTTTATGAACTCCTTAGTTATGAGTAGCTAAATTCTTTATTTATTGGTTAAGGATAAAAGTTGATTTCTCAAACATGGTATTTATTTATATATTAGTTTTGTCTCAATATTTGTCATTTGTGATTTATTGTTTATAACTTTTGCATGATTTGAACACTTTGTTGGTTGATTCCGGAATCAATTTAACTTGTTTTCATCTCTAAGCTAAATTAGGGTTTCGAGTAGCATAAGTGTGTTTGTTGCTTGTAGTGATACATCCTAGCAAACACATATGAATCGTAACCTTTGTTAAATTGAAATAGTGTGTTTTCCACGTTCAATTGCATTGATTAACCTTATTTCACGAAACTTAATGCTCATGGGGAATTAAACTTGATTATTGTTTTTTACACGTTGAGTTGTTTTCTATGTAGAATTCATATTCGTATATTTTTAATGTGTTTGTGATGATTTTCGGAAATAAACGGGATATTATTGCGATCAAGGTATTCTAGGGATTTTGACAATGAGAGGTTAAATATCAATTTTAGTCATTGAGAAAAATACTTGTTTGTGAATGATACAATCCCTTAACCAATACCTTCATCATCTTCATTACTTTCAACTATTTAGTTTGCTTTTTATTTTAGCTTTTATAACTTCCATAAATTCTGAAAAACCCCCTTTCTTACTTAAGAAATTGAAATGGAATCACAACAAAAGCCTCTCCTGGAACGAATCCTTTTTACTATTGTACTTAATCCATATTTTGTTAAAATGAGAAAGTGAATAAAATTTTAACGTGGTACGACACACATCAGGAGGTAACTTGATGGCACCATCCTGTATCCAGACTTCCAAGAGTTCGATCACATCTTCAATTGGAAAAGGAAACTATGTGGTTGTTGGGGCTTTCCATGGTTGTTGTTGTTGATTTCGGGTCGGTGGTGGAGCCGCAGCTTCTTGGTTGTCCTTCCGGGGTGGTCGGATTGCTGGTAGGGCCGGAGTTTTAACTAGTGCTGGTGTTGCACGCTTGGGTTGTTGTTCTGGTGTTGAAGTTTTCTTTTCGACTCCTCCAGTTACGGTGCATACATATGGTTGAACGTTGTACTGCTTATGAGAAAGATGTCGACGGGAAAGACGCCGACTGTTGTGAGTTTCACGTGCTTCTTCATTTCTGACAAGTCATGTTCTTTCCAACAAGGCAGGTGCAATTATAGCCGATCACTTACCAGCTTCCGATAAGGTATGGGACCACAAACCTTCCAAAAGGTATTTGTAGGATATCATTATCCTTTTGTTGTAAGGATATTGATTCCAATGTGTTACATACGACGAGTCTTCTTTTTGAGTTTGTAGAACTGTTTCAAAGTTTTAACAAGCAACAAAGTTAGTTTGATAGTTCCTTTATGATCGCATCCAACATGGATGTAGTCTTCGTCTTTTTCATCATCATCATGGGTGTGAATCTTAGAATAAGAATCACTACCATCTGTGTCAATCCAAAAAGAATTTTTTATAGTATTCCCCTTAGGTTGAACACATGTTGGTTCCTTTGATATCTGATTTGTAAGAACTTTGAAAAGGGTGAATACTTCGTTCTGAGTCTTGACAATATTAGCTTGATTCATTACAATATTATTCAAGACTTTCATCAAATCGGTAATAGTTGTTAAATTTTGAGTATTTATAGCCTCTACTAGAGTTTGTCCTGAAAGAGCGGATTCAGGAGTAACATGAGAGGTATCGTTGGTATTGGGGAAAATAAAGTTAGGATTGAAGATTTCTGAACCTTTCCTAGGAAAGACCATTTTATTGGGAAATTGAAAAAATAATAAATTGATGCGACCGAGAGATTGATGTCCTACTATGGTCGTCAAATTATGAGGAAATTGAATTTGAAGGCTACTTTAGGAAAAGTCGGGTGAGCATATGAGCATTCGTATAATCTCTAAACATTTGTATTGTAGAAGTACTTTTTTAGATTCAAGAGATCAAGTAGTACAATCCTGGCTTAAACCAAGATATGGTCATTCTAGTCTTGCTTCAGTCACAAAAGAGAAGGAGAAGGGTTGGTCTTAGGGAGGGAAGCGAGTGAAATATTAAGGTCAGAGTAGCAGACCGTGTAGGATGTAAAGGTGTGAATAGATATAAATAACTTTATGTGTATGGATGAGAAGGTTGTATGAATGATCGAGCTGTTCGACTTATGTTGTTTTATTGTTGTCTTTTTTCAAAAGATTGAGAAATCAATTATACAATAGCTATCATAACCATTCACCTGACCTCATCTTTTAAAAAAAGTATCAATGATTGAGTAGTGGTGGAGTGGAGAAGGTAAAGAAAGTGTTATTAATTATCCCCACTTCAATTGAGGATGAATGGACGGTTGCTCAACCCACTACTCCTCTACTCAATTGTTGATCGAAATTTCCAGAGTTTTCTCTTTAGTGGATGCACTGCTGCACCACATTCCATAGACCACCAAACCAATACCCTAGTGAATATCCCCCCATTTGTGACATCTTTTATGCCTCGTGTAATTTTGTAGCAACTAAGCACTATTAATGTTAAGTCGAATGAGGTCTTCTTAGTTGGTCTCTTGACTAAAGACTTGTCTTGCTTGACTAGCCTGATGAGTCTAGTAAGACTAAATTAAAGTAAAATATGTATTTATTTTATTTATAAGAAACAATGTGTGTTCAACTAGGTCAATTTGCATTGACATTCTTGTGTTGTAGAAATAAGTGTAGCATACTGAACATAAGCATATATATGTGAGTGAGGATTAGTATGGCCTTTGATAGACAAAGGCATGGACTAGATACTTGGACATACAAGTTAGGGTTTGGAAAATTGGATGTGTGAAGCAAGCTTGGACGGACAAGCATTGCTAGCATGGATGGACAAGCATTGCTAGCTTGGAAGGACAATCCTTGTCCATGGATCTAAGGCAGACAAGAAATAGGGACAAAGCTAAGGCGGACGAGCTTATCTATGGCTAAATATGAACAAGCTTAGAAGTTAAGCTAAGACGGACAAGCTTAACGTCTAAGCCTAAGAAGGAAAAACTTAATACTAAGACTAAGACGGACAAGCTTAATGGCTAAGCCTAAGACGGACAAGCTTAATGCTAAGTTAAGACGGACAAGCTTAATGCTAAGCTAAGACGGACAAACATTGTTTTAAAGCCCTAAGACGGACATGCTTAATAGTCTCTTCTAAAACGGACAAGCTTCGTGGCCACATCTAAGACGTACAAGCATTGTGCTAAGATGGACAAGCTTGTTAAGCTAAACAGGAAGAGCTTTGTAGCCTAAGCAGGATAAGTTTTGTATCCTAAATAGGACAAGCTTTGTAGCCTAAACAGGACAAGCTTTATGATCAAGCTAAGACAAACAAGGTAAGGGGGAATCATCCCCTTGGACTTGGACGGACAAGAGAATTCTTTCCCCACTCGACTTATTCTTCTTCTTTTAGTGAAATAATGAATAATTTCATGAAATTTCGTCGTCAGAAAATCCAGATTTAGGGTTTTCACTGAAAACGATGTAAATTCTTTATACAAAGTCCGTTTTCGATGATTTACCCCAAGATTTTCATGACCAGGAAACCATATATCTCCCACCCTTAGAAGGATTTGAGTTTTGAGTTCATTCAGATCCTCAAAAATATGAAATAGTACAAAGACATGAAGAATTCAGGGTTTTTCAGCTGTGAGATAGTTGAATGTTTCGATCATATCTCTTAGCTCGTTTATCCGATTGATGTGATTTTTTAGTATGGTAGCCCCAAAAAAATAAAAGCATTTTAGTTATTAAGTAAAATATATGGGTAAAGATCACTAGAGTTTACTTCATTATGTCTTTGTTTTGCCAATTATGTAGCAAAAAAATATCCAAAAAAGGAAAAATATCATGCACCCCCCAAAAATGCGTTAAAATAAATAAATCAGAATGGGCTCTTGATTAAGCTCATTTAAGATCTTAAATTCTTAATACCTCATAACTCTTACTTACTTGTATTGAGTGCATATATGGAGGCTCCTCAGCTTTTGTTTCTAAAATCACCTTACTAGCAATTCCATTCAAAAAAATTATTTTACTTCAGAATGACTAAATTACCTTTTGCCTTACCATTTTGTTTGCTAGTAAGAAGGAAGTTTCGCGGGTGTGATCGAAATGAGATATGTTTGGGACAACACAAAGCCCCGTCCCAAAACTCTATGTATCTGTTGAAAAACACATAATCAAAATCGACTAAGTTAACCATACAATTCTTCATAATCGGTTGAGAAATTGAAGAACATTTAGGCGATTTTGGGTAGACTTTTTAATGTTGGATGAAAATCGACAAGGAAATCTAAGAACACCTTGCCAATTCTTAATATTAAATTTTGCATGAAATTTGAAGTAGAATCGGCTAGGTCTAACTTCAACCTAGCCAATTGCAAAGATTTTTTTGACACAAAATCACTATGTCGAGCTTTTAAACCTAGACGATTTTAACTATTATACAAATTTGATGAACGAGAATCTGTTAGGATTTTTTTTTTACCTAGGCTATTCTTGTATTTTAAATTTAAAATCTATTGTAATCAACTATGTTTTTATCATAAACCAAGCCAATTTGGGGTTTAAGGAATTTGATTGAAATTTTTTTCATCATGTAATCATCTAGGTTAAACCCCTAGTTGATATTTTTTTTTTAGATAAAAGAAGAAATTTATTAAGACTTATTAAGAATCATACTAACATCCCCTTTCAAACAAATCAATAATCCAAGGAGAGAAGTGAACTTGTTCATTAAGAAATTCTAACTTTTTTTCTTGATAACATGTGTTATATTATCGATGTCTCTCCTAATATGATATATTTATGAAATCTCAAACTTAGAAAACAAATGTTTGATTTCCTTAACTAACTTTCTATTCTTCTATCACTTCAGCATCAGTCTCATATTGTGTGAATGTGCCCACAATACTCTTTCTTTCACATTCCCACTCTAGAACTGGTGTTAAATAGCTCCATTTGACACTTTCACAAGTTCCTGCAGAGCTATATAGTATCATTCTGGTACCAAGTTTATAAGTAAAATGATCGAAGAATGCATCAACATTTATTCTAATAAATAAATTATCATGCAGAAAGGTGTTAACACTATTAAATTCCTTAGAATCACTATGAAAGGATTGGCCTGCATAACTAGTATCATAATAAATAAAATCTGAAAGGTGGAAATTAATCCTAGTGGCAGTTTTAATAAGGTTTAGAGAGTTGTCCTCAAAGATGCATTCACATTTTTCTTTCTAAATGATGCAGCTGCCCACTATGAAAGTGATGATCCATTTATCTTGTTTAGTGGTTGTATTATTTCTTGTATTATTGAACCAAAAGATAATCCAATCCCTGACAAAATCATACTTCACAACAACTTCATCAATATTGATACTTTTAGACCTCCAAACAGGTCTGGCATGATTACAAGTGATCAAAAAATGATATAAGAACTCCCCGAGATGACCAAAAATGCTGCAGTGAGATTACATAGTCTTGTTAAACTGAGATAACCGTAGTCTGGTTGGCATTATTCCCTTTCAGCATTTCTATATAAAGAGTTAACTCGATGAGATATATGAATCTTCCACATCCTTTTCCAGATAGAAACATGATCATTAAAATCTTGAGAGCTTGTTCTTCATTCAGCTATCACATTATAAACACTTTCAACTGAAATCCCCATCCCTTGTGGGTTTCCATATGCTAACTATCATCTTCAGATTGAGATATCTGCGTTCTTATGATTTTTTTCAGCAATACCATTATCAAAGAGAGAGTCATTAAGAGCTAAGTTCTAGTTATCAGGGTTAGCAACCATAAAATCACTGAAAAACTGATACTGCAGGTTAATAGGAGAGGATGACACAAGTACATGATCTAGTCTTAAAATCTACCTATCAACCAAATTTTAGTCTTCTTACTATATTAATATCCATACAAGAACTCTTCTGTAGAATATTGAATCCCAACTCAATACCTTTCCATACCCATGAAGATTTGTTCTTTTCTTCGGGTGGATGAATGGGTTCATCACTCTTTAAATATTTTGCTTTAAAAACCTTTACCCTGAGTTTTTCTGATTGGGTGCATATTCTCCAAGCAAGTTTTGTTAACAGAGCATGGTTTAACATCTTCAAATCTTTAAAAGCTAGATCTCTCATATGATTAGACTTGCACAAATTGCTCCGGGCAATAAGGTTAGCACCTCTATTAGACTTAGTGTCCCCACCAAAACCTTCTCTAATGAGAATCCAACTTCTTAATAAGTTTTTTAGGCATCATAAAACTACTCATTTGATATAAAAGAGTATAATTAAGAACAACCTTGACCATGGTTGTTATGCCTGCTTGATTCAATAACTTGGACTGCCAGTCATCCAACCTTCTCTCAAAAGCTTGATTAACTTCTTCAAATGAAGACATCTTAGACCTTCCTACAAGTAGTGGAGATTCCAGATATTTTTCCTTCTTATCCATGTATTTAACTCCAGGAATGTGACTTATAGTGTCACAAATATTAGGGTTAAGATTGTTGCTAAGGCTGACCACTATGGTACTGTGAATCAAGATTCGAATTACCAAAACTGTGGCCTATTCCCATGATTCAAGCTAGTGTTCAAGACTTCGTTGGAGAGAGGAGTTGAATCAAGTTTGTTGTGCCCAATGGTTTGGCGCAAAGAAAACTCATTTTTTTTTTTAAATATAAGCCATCAAATTTAATTTAATGAGTTAAAATCTAACGGTTCATCTATTTGCGTCAAATGGTTGGGCGCATCAATCCTGAACCATCAAATTTAACTTTATAAGTTAAAATCTAACGGTCCATCTATTTACTCCCAACCATTAAACACAATGAAACTAACAGTTGGACACAATACATAAATCACCATAGTGGATAGTTATTGGTTCAATCTAATGTGGTACCCACGTTGAATCTTGATTCAAGGTACCATAGTGGTTAGCCTAAAAAGTGCATTAAGGCTAGGTGCATTACGCTTATGCTTGGGCCAACATTTATCTTATCTAGTTATCTACTTCTATTTAGATGGGCCTCTTTCCCACATAGAAATTCGTGGTACGGAAAAAATAAAAGTATTTTCGGGAAAAAAAAGAAATTGAAATTATATCCCTACTACTTTATTCACTCTCAATTTTCTTCTTCTTTTCTTTCTTCTCATATTCCCTTCTCTCTCTCCTCTGTTTACTCACACACACACACTCTCTAATCTATCCCACAATGGATCATTAAAAAGATCCATGTGGTTATCACCATCATCCAGTACTACTACTCACTTCCACTTCCACTGATCAAATTCCAGATATCTCCATTTCTCATCAACCGAAAAAAAAGAAACATTAAAAACGGTACTTTTTCTTTTTGTTTTAATTGATTCCATTTATGTTTTTGAGATCTATCAAAATTTTCATGTATACTAAATTTATTTATTTGTAGTTAAACTTAGTTAGTTAGATACAATAGTCATTAGTTAATCTAGGGCTTTTTTTAGTTCATTACAAACCACATGAAGAAGATCTAAGGAGATAGATATAGATAGATATACTGTTTCTTAGGATTAGGGTTTTATTGAGTTTGATGAAACTAAGACTATGTTTAATAAAATCATAAAACGGGCTAATCGTAAAGGTTCTAAAGCGGATGCCAATGAACCAGCTTCATATGGATATGGTGCTGGTGGTGGGGGTAGTTTAAGAAACTCTGGATCAGTTTCGACATCGAATGTTACGGTAAATCATTCGTCGAGATCCACTGTTACATCTACAGCTGGTAATTCACAGCAGCAACAGAGTACTAATCCGAGTAATAATACTGTTACATCTGATATTGTTGAATTCTTACCGTTGTTTAGAGATGTAGCTGTATCGGATCGACAGAACTTGTTTCTAAGGAAATTACAGCTTTGTTGTATTCTGTTTGATTTTTCTGATACGTTGAGATTGGTTCGTGAAAAGGAGATGAAACGTGTGACTTTACTTGAGCTAGTTGATTTTATACAATCTGGGTCAGGGAAAATTACGGAGAATGTTCAAGAAGAGTTGATAAGAATGGTTTCGATTAATATTTTTAGGTGTTTACCACCGGCATCACATGAGAATACGGGGTCTGAAACTAATGACCCTGATGAAGATGAACCCTATCTGGAGCCAGCTTGGTTGCATTTACAAATTGTTTATGAATTATTATTGAGATACATTGTTTCGTCTGATACTGATACAAAGATAGCTAAGCGATATATCGATCATTCATTTGTTTTGAAGCTACTTGATTTGTTTGATTCTGAGGATCCTCGTGAGCGAGAGTATTTGAAGACTATCCTTCATCGTATCTATGGGAAATTCATGGTTCACCGGCCATTTATAAGGAAAGCAATTAACAATATCTTTTATCGGTTTATATTTGAGACTGAAAGACACAGTGGTATTGGTGAGTTGTTGGAGATTCTTGGAAGTATAATAAATGGGTTTGCTTTGCCGATGAAAGAGGAGCATAAGTTGTTCCTTGTTAGGGCTCTTATTCCCCTTCACAAACCTAAATCTGTTGGATTGTACCACCAGCAGTTGTCTTACTGCATTACCCAGTTTGTTGAAAAGGATTATAAGCTGGCAGATACAGTTATAAGGGGATTATTGAAGTACTGGCCAGTCACAAACTGTCAAAAGGAGGTTCTGTTTCTCAACGAGCTTGAAGAAGTGCTCGAGGCAACACAATCTCCAGAATTTCAACGTTGCATGGTTCCTCTCTTTAGACAAATTGGCCGCTGCCTTAATAGCTCCCATTTCCAGGTATGCTGTCAACATTTAATCATATTAACAATTTTCAGGTCTGCACTTTTCTTTTGTTTTCTTTCCATTGGAATGGAAGCATCTTTCTAAATTGCGAAGAAAGTTGAGCATATATGTTTATTTAAAAGTGTACATTTTATTCTTTTGGGAGGAAAGCAGTTTGCTTATGTACATAAACTCAAAATTTTCCAGTCACCAAGTTATTGACCTTTCTATTGGCTAGGGAGCATTGTTGACATCGTGAATAGTGGACTACCCTGTTCATTTTTGTGTTGTTTACCTGCTCTTTTCTTCCTGTGTAATACATGACACCATTTTTTGTTACCTAAAAGACTTTGGGATTTGTATTAAATGTCATCCTCGATCATTTGTGAAGCTGTGCATGGTGTTTGGCATCGTTATGGTATTGGTGCGAATGGCCATCATGTTGCTTGCAAATTGTATTGGTATACTAGAATCCAGAGTGTACTTCCATTTTTATCTATTTTTAGATTTACCTTGTTTCATCATTCGCCCATCATTGTAACGAGTTTAGCCCTATATGTAGATATCTGGCGACAGGCATATTAGTCGTGTTATGCATTTAAATAATATATGGTGTTTGTTTATTATGATGAGGTGATTCATCTGTCCATTGAGCTCGTTCATACTATTAGTTACCAATAATCTGAAAAGACTAAAACCTTGAATTTCTACATTGAATGTATATGAATATCCATTATTGACAATATACCTATATGTTTATATTGTGAGGATCTTAATGCTAGATTATACCTCTATGTTTATATTGTGAGGATCTTAATGCTAGATTATACTGTGTATCAGGAGTGACGTTGATTTGTGTTCAGAGCGTTTCCTACATAGTCAGCTTATGGTTATTGAGCTAGTTGCACTATTAGATAATATCATTAAGTTCAAATCTGTCCTATAAAACGGTTTTGTGATTTCATCAATTTTTTGCTTAGCTGAAATTGAATGTGGATACATATTATGGGAATTGACTCGTGTTATTAGGACCCTTTCAGCATGCTTCCAATGTTATCAATCTCATGGTTGCCAATGTTGTAATTATGTCTATTACCATTGAAATGCTTTATCAATTTATCATCATCCACAAACTAAGTTCAGTTTTACATTGTATGGTTTTCCCATCTTTTTGTGATTTATTATATGTGATGTTGATTCATTTGAAGTTCTTCATTCATAGCCGAAACGTACTTCTGTTCTGACTTGATTGAAATGGCTGCTTCATTATATCCCAAGAACTTTTACTGTGGCAAGATTGATGCCAAATTGAAAGTATAACTCTAACACAGGACAGCATATCTTTCTTTATTAGGGCAGAGATTCTATTGAACTGCACTAAAAGATACTTGATTGGAGATTCAACTAGAACTACTCTGCTTCCTGTAACTTAGAACTGCTGGACTTATGAGCCTGCTTCCCTACTGATGACAGATTCTTATTTTTCACTTGAAGTTGTGTGGGATTTTCTATTCTGTTGAAGTATTTTGGTTTCTAAGCTGAAGTTGGTGTGTGGGCAGGTAGCGGAGCGTGCCCTCTTCTTATGGAACAACGAACACATTGTGAGCTTAATTGCACAGAACCGTAGTGTAATTTTTCCAATCATATACGAGGCACTGGAAAGAAACATGCAAAGCCATTGGAACCAAGCAGTTCATGGACTGACTGGAAATGTGCGGAAAATGTTTGTGGAAATGGATAATGAACTATTTGAAGAGTGCCAAAGACAATATGAAGAAAAAGAAGCCAGAGCTAAAGGCTTAGAAGAGCAAAGAGAATTAACATGGAGGAGACTAGAAGAGGTGGTGGCGGCAAAGGCTGGTGGAGAGGAAGTAATGGTTAGCTGATTTGCTAGGCATCAGGTGACCACTCCAGTTGCCCTCTCTTTCTCTCATGGATGGGTGGATGGACAATTTTCACGCTCTGCCATCCATCCACTTTGATGGTGTTCCTTTTTTGAATTTTTTTTTCTTAGATCTGTCTTTTGGAGAAACCCGGAAATATCAAATGTTGATAAAGGGCAGTGAGAGATGTAATTTAGAATACCATGATAATGGGGCTGGCAGATTGTTAATGATTTGTGTAAGATTGTTTTGTAGTAATTCTTTTTTTTTTTTCCTTTCAAAGAAGGAAGTACTGAATTTTATTTGTTATTATGATTCTCAAAGCAGCCTAATCTTCTGTTATACAGTAATTGAAATTTTATTTCTTTGATAGGGAGTAATTGCCAGCTTCTACCGTGGTGGTTATTTATAAACGACTTTTATGTTCTTTACACATGTAAAATTTTCTCTGCCATTGTAATCGGCTAATTAAGTTTGTTGCACCGTTCAAATAAATTCTGCAGGAACCTGTTTGTGACAAAAATAAATAAAAATCAACTTAAAAAAATGCTCGGCTAATTAAGTTGTGAGCGTGGATCGAACTTCAGATGCTCTTCCAACTAAGCTATCCCCGCATTCGTGTCTAAAAATGCACCATGAAGTTATCTACTTTAAGGATGTCGGACAGTTGCACACTGCATCACGAGTATTTGCTTGGTGCTGAGGAGGACTACTTAGTGCAAGGTGAACTTACATATGAGACATAGACGAGGATGGAGCAGGGGACGACATCTATAAGCTCTCAGGTGGAAGAACTAAAGTAACAAAAACATGTATTTCTTATACAAAGCAACAAAAACATGGAAAAGGATGGGGATGGGCATTAGCTATATAGCTCAAATATCTTCTGTTTCTCTCATTCTAATTGTTATATGGGAAAAAACAGTACGAATGACGTCTTGCAGCGGAGATATTGGACAGTAGCAGTATTAGTAATAATTGTTCTACAAGTAGAGATAAGATCAACGCCGATAATGGCCAATGGAAACCATAAATGGTGATTCCTCGAAGTTTCATAAATGTCCATATATGGGAACAATTAGAATCATAAAGAAAACAGAATGACCACCAAACTAAGGTGCGGAAACTGATAAAGTCAATACAGAACTGGTGGAGTTTCCACAAAGTAAGTGATATCCACCTAGTCGCCACGCCACGTACGGTACATACCACTCGGTTGTCCCCCCATCACCTCTTACACCATGAACTCATTACTACTAGTATTGCCCTATATATATGATGGTTCTGAGTATCAAATTTATTGCATATCACTTCTGTAGTTTAGTTGAATTCATGGCAATGTTGTATCAATCGGTCGTACAAGAAGAAATAATCCGTAAAGGACCTTGGCTTGAGGAGGAAGACGAGCGGTTAGCAACTTTCGTAACCCTTATGGGAGAGCGGCGTTGGGACTCTATAGCCAAAGTATCAGGTAGAAATTGGCATAGACAACAACAAAAGAAGTTGGGTACGTATGTACACATATGTAATAAGGCCTGAACCATGTTTTTGTAATTCTTGCAGGACTTAGGAGGAGTGGTAAGAGCTGCAGATTGAGGTGGATGAACTATTTGCGGCCCGATCTTAAGCACGGTCAAATGAATGCAGAGGAGGAGCGCATCATTCTCCAACTTCAACATCGATGGGGAAACAAGTAAGAGAAATGGGTCTATTTTTGTTTTCCATTTTCTTTTAACATAGAAACAAGTACTAATACTTTTCACGTTTAGATGGTCGAAAATAGCTCGGAAGTTGCCTGGAAGAACTGATAATGAGATAAAGAACTACTGGAGAAGTCATCTACGGAAGAAAACACAAATCGAAGAACAAGGTAATATTGCTGCAGTATCTTCTTTTTCATGTGCACGTCCTTTTCGCTAAGCATAAAAAACATGAACAAAAATATACATCTCATATGATGAGTTTGGTTTATATCAACAGAGAAGGACAAAGCGTCGAACGATGCACCCATGACAGATTCGTTACCGCAAAGAGATGTCGATCACAATGAGAAGAGAACATGGATTGAACATGATGGACATGCTCAAGAGGATATTATGAGACCATCGGAGCACTCCTTTGACGTTTTTGGATTATCCCCGCGCAACGTCCTTGCTTATTCACCGTATGAAAATCACATATTTGATTGGATTTCTTCGACTGAGTCAGAGTCATTTAATGATAACAATGTACTCAAGCATAATGGACAGTGCGGCATCTCATCCTCGGATACATGGTTTAATATTGCGGAAGATAGTAGTATATTGGACTTTACTTCAATTTCCCTTTGGGAGAGTGAGAAAAACTAAAGCCTAGTGAGTTACAAAACCGAAGGTAATGCGTTGGATTTGGGACTCTACTTCATCCACTAATCTTCTTAATCACAAACTGTAAACATAGCTGCATTATCATAATAGTATATAAATCCAGAACCATCACTGGCAAAAGTCTTGGGCACGCGACCGGTTTCAGTTTATAATCAACTGATAATGCGGATGACGTCCACGACATCCTTCTTTTTTAGTTGTGATGATAATAATGATGGAAAGAAGATATATGAAGTACATAAGTTGATTAGTGCTAGTACAACATAAGCTGTCATTGTTCATGGATGGGGTTTAGTGTTTAAACGACAAGAATGATGAAATCCATGGCCACGGGCATATAAAAAATCAATCATGTAACACAAGGAAACAAATGGTAAATGATAAAATTAGAAACCTTATAATTTGATAAGTACAAAGTGATGGAGTCTGTGGGTGGGGGGGTTTCATGGATTGCTGATGGTATATATAAAAGTGAACACTATCTGTTGGATTGTAGTGAGTACTGTATGTCATTTTACAGGCTCCACCATAAGTTTTTTGGCTTGAAATCTTCTTGACGGCCATCATATACCTCACTGAATCTGTCTGTGGAAAGCAAGGAAACCCCCACACCTCCATTAAAACTTGGTGGATTTACAACCACCAGTTAAAAAAAATCGTGCATCTTCGGCATCTGTGGGAATCGAACTTATGACCAATCGCTTTAAAGCCGTGCCACAAACAGTATATTGTTGTGTGGCTCAGCATTCAAATCGTTATTGGACCTCAATAAATAGTATTGTTGCGGGCCTTGTGGCACTGAAGTGGGCAAGCCCAAACATAGATCTGGTTTCGGATGTTTCTCCAAGCCCACCACCTTAAGCTTCATCTCGGCTCTCAAACTATCTTAACTTAACTTTTGACTATTTATTTATTTTTATTTTTATTTATTTATTTATTTTTGAAGCATAATTGAATATTACTTTGATGGGCATCTTAAAAATTACATATTTGCATGACACAATTCTTTGCGTAAAAGATGTAAACACTTGGAAATAGAAATATAGTCTAATATAGATAAATGAATAACCTTACTAAATAAATAATTTTTTTCGGTCCCGATTTAGACAAAGGGACTAACTAAATAACCTTGCTAAATGTATCAATAAATAAAAAAAGTTAAATCTCTAAAGGCCATATGATAATATAAATGAATAATTACTCAATTTCATATAAAAAAATATATATAAATAAACAAAAATATTTCATCCAATCCAATGTTTTCTTATAAGATTTCAGTTTTCTCAAAAATACATCTAAAGTTTATTGTTTTTTCCTTCCACCTAAACCAAAATATATCACATGCTTAATTTTTTTTAATGCTTGAAATGCCTCTTTTGATGATACATTTGGTATGAGGCTACTATCATTTGGAAGGATAATTCTCATCATTCATTACTGGTACAATAATTTCTTCGTCCGTTGGCATTCCGTAACTACATCGTTACGATAGTTCAAAAGATATTTGACATCCATCACATTTCTATAACGTAAGTTAGAAATGGCAACAATTAATTCTTGAATATCTTCTTCTAATTGACCAACTTTTGATTCAGAAACATTTAAATTACATATATAAAAGAACAAAAAATACTCTCTGAATAAATATCTATTTATCGATAAATGAATAATATATGTATTTATTGATAAATAAATAATTTTGTTAAACAAATATTTTTTTGGTTCTAAAAATATTTATTTATCGAGATTAGACTACAATGAGCCCATTATTAACGGTAAGATACGAAAATCGTGACATACATTTTTATTAGGAAACGGCATGTTAGCCTTTTTCAAGTACACAAATATTTAGATAAAAAATGATGACCATTGTTCCACAGGGAGTGTGAATTGTAGAACCATTTTCTAATGGGTGTGAATGTGAACTCAAATGAACAATGTTACCTTAGGATGTCCAATTAAAAGCATGTACCTCCTGAAATTGTTTTTGTCGAAAAAATTATGACAATCAAGAAAGCTTTAAGTAAACAGAAATAATCCAATAGAAATGCGAGGCACCTATAAGATGCGGAAGTTGCACTTTATGCATTTTTATCAGGGATCTACATGTTAGCATCTTTCATGTACGCAAAACATTTTATATTAAAAATCCTGATCGTTATCCCACAGGGGGTGTCAATATAGCAGAACCAATTATTAACAGGTGTGAATGTGAACTCAAATGCACAATAAAATCTCATAATTGTTTTGTTGAAACAATTATTAAAATAAAAAAAAACCTTTAAAGTTTAAAGGAAAAAGAAATAATGCAATAGAAAAAGAAAGCCTATATCAACAATATCAACAGTTGGATGTAAAAGTTTCACTCTGTGCATTTTTATCAGGGGACTGTATGTTAGCATATTTCATGTAAGCAAGGAGTGTGGATCATGTAGAATCATTTGCTAATGGGTGTGAATATGAACTCAATGCACAATATAACCTTAGGATGTCCAACTTAAAACCTATATCTCTAGGAATTGTTTTGTCGAAAGAAATTATGACAATCAAGAAACCTTTAAAATTTAAAGTAAAAGAAGTAATCAAATAAAAATGTTAGGCTGTATAACCAATAAGATGTGAAAGTTGCACTCTGTGCTTTTTATTAGGGGGGAACTGCATGTTAGTATTTTTCAAATACACAAAATATTTTAGATAAAAAATCCTGATCATTGTTCCATAGGGTGAATCTAGAATAACCAATTGCTAATAATAAGTGTAAATGTGGACTCAAATGCAAAATAAAATTTCAGAATGTCCAATCTTACACCTATATATCCATGAATTGTTTTGTTGAAAGAAATTATGAAAATCAAGAAACCTTTAAAGTTAAAAAAAAAAACAAAGGATTCAACTGAAAAAAAAAAAGCGTATATCAACAGTAAGATGTGAACCGATGTTACAGAGGATGGAACAAAAACTAGCGACGTGGAAGACTAAATATCTGAATAAAGCAGGGAGAATGGTTTTAATAAAAAACATTCTTTCTATATGTCCATCCTTACGTTGCCTGTGAAAGTGGAAAAGAAGATGGTGAACATCATGAGAAGATTCTTCTGGGTACAAAAAACAATAAATTAAAAATGTGTTGGGTGTCATGGATAAGATGTGCATCCCCAAGGAAATGGAGGTTTGGGATTGAAAAATCTTAAGAGTGCTAATAAATCTCTCTTAGCAAAATGGGTTTGGAGATATTCTAAGGAGAAAAATCATTTGTGGAGAAGAATAGTGCAGCAACGTACAAGCAGAAACGAAAATGACATTCTTCCGGTGGATATGAAGATTTCGCAAGGAAAGGGCCTTTGGAAAGGAATTCTGAAAACGAAACAAAGTATAAAGGAAAATTTGAAATTATCTATTGGAAGGGGGAATATTTTGTACTTCTGGCATGACAATTGGACGGGAGAAGGAGCACTTCAGGATTTATTCTCATTGATGTACAGAAAGGCTGGAACAAAATGGGGGAGCTTGGTAGAGTGCGTGGATGGACAAGGAAACTGGGATCTAAAGTTGGGTAGCCTGTCAACATTAAGGCTTCGTCAAAATTATTTTGAGTTAATGAGAACAATTGGGTCTCCTCCAATGTTTGTCGAGGCGGACGATGCGGTAAGCTTCTTTAATAAAGACTTAGGAAAGTTCTCCATCAAAAAATGCTACGAAGTTGTCAGTATGCGATTTGTAGCTCAGGAGCCAACATTCCCTAAATTTCTTTGGCATAAAGAAATACCGCCTAAAGTTTCTATTTTGCCCTGGTTGGCATTTCAAAATTCGCTTCCAACTATGATAAACCTTCAACATAGAGGTGTTCCAGTGGCGTCTTTAGCGTGCAAATTATGTGAGAAAGAGGATGAGGAATCCAATCACTTTTTCACTGTGAATACACTAGAAAGGTTTGGTTCTATTTCATCAAGGAATTCAAAATATCCTGGTGCATGAATGAGAACTTACAACAGAATTTTGAAGCATGGGGTTTCAATGCCCTATCTGGAAGAAATGAAAGGATATGGAAATGGATTCCTTATGGGGTGATATGGAGTATTTGGAAAGAAAGGAATTCTAGAACTTTCGAAAATAAAAAGAAAACGGAAGAAGAATTAATTTTGGAGGTAAAAGCTTCATTAATTTTATGGGCGTCAGAATCGGACCTCTTTAGAAGAATAACGATAAGCAACATTCTATTTAATTGGTCGGCAGTTGTATCGTAATTTATTTATTTTTATTTTTATTTATTTTTATTTTTATTTATTTTTATTTTATTTTATTTTTATTATTTTTTAATATGAATTTAACCTTTTCTTCTCAAAAAAAAACACAGTAAGATGTGAAAGTTGTGCATTGTCTATTAGGGAACTGCATGTTAACATTTTTCAAGTAAGCAAGGGGGCGTGAATCCTATATAATCATTTCGCTAATGGGTGTGAATGTGAACTCAAATGCACGATAAAATCTCAAGATGTCTAATCTTAAACATATATCTCCAGGATTTGTTTTGTCGAAAGAAATAATTCTCTAAAAGCATTTAAAGGGATCTAAATATGAAAGGGCACATAGGCACATATTGGTTTGTAGATGGGGTTGAACAATTTGCACCCACAGCACATGCCCCATGTTGACATTTTGTGATGAATCCAAATTTCTAAAAGTTGGAGTTGATAAGATAGAAAATAGAATTCTAAAGGCATAAATGAAAAGAAAAGAATTGATATCGACTGTATCGATAAACTAGCTCCATAATAGCGAAGAAACTAGTGACGAATCCAATAATTCAATGAATTATGATGTGCAGTTGGAGAAAGACAATGAGGAAGGTGTAAATGACTTTGAATTATGATTTTTTTTCTTGTATATTTTTGCTTCTACTTCCTAATTAATCAATACAATTAATTGATTAATTAAACTAACTATAAGAATAAAAATATAAAATTATTTTGGTTGGTACACAAAATTATCAAAAAACAAGAAATAGAAGACAAGAAAATAGAGGGTGGAGGTAATAGGCAGGATGCCGCGTTCCCAAATATCATTCCAAAGATGCTCGAGTCTGCCGCTTGTGTTGTTCCACCAGCACCGCTGCTATCACCAAAACCACTGCCACCGGATCCATCGCCAACATAGCCACCTACACCACCTGGATTTGATCCAACAAAGGTTCCAGAGCTAGTTATTCCACCATCACTGCTACCAATACCAGCACCACCATTGGATCCAGGATATGAAACACCAACGCTGTAAAAACGAAAACAATTTTACTTACTGATTAACAAAAATTAAGAATGCACTAGTTTAGGGGACAGTGTAAATATGAAAAGATTGCAGATTAGATTTGACATAGACAGATATTGATCGATCGCCATGAGCGTGTCGCTCTACAAGGGACATACTTGACCGAAAAAGAATCACTCGTGGGCGCCGCAGCTACTCCCACAAAATGAATAACTAAACAATGGAGTATATGATATTTTTAATATTCTGCATGCCTACGTCCATAGAAAACTCTACTGTCTATTCTGGGACCCGAATTAACATGTACCAATTCCTGTTCCATGGCCTCACAGATCACAGCTCTTTTTATCTTATAATGGAAATGGAAAAAAGAATGGCCAATTAGGGATAAGGCACAGACATTAGGGTCGTCCACTGTCCCCATGAAATATGGCCCAACTTTTGACTCCCCTCAAAAGAAAATCATAGAGACCTCATAGTTTATCATAAAATCTTTTCATCTTAAAAAATCTAAAAGTTTGAAAAAGGCGAAGAAATTATCTGATTTCTTTTCTAGAATCTATAAAAAAAGTTAGCTTTTGATTCGATTTCAGGATAAGTTTGCGGGAAACAAAATGTAGTTAAAATGCAAAGTTTGTGACAGATTTACTTGTTAAGTACATATATCTGACATAAGTATACCAAAAAATCTACCTTGGTATCTGCACATAAACAACCTTAATATTCACGAAAACTAAGAAGTCCCTAAATCTATTTTGGGATCAACACATAAACATTCTATTCATATCTTCTCTCTATCTACAGAGTACAAAAGAGAAACAAGAAAAGAACTCTTCTAATTCTTTGGAAAACTTTTAGTTTTGGTTAACTGAAAGCCTTTGCATATGGTGAAAAGTAATGAACATGAACATACCCGTTGCCGCCACCAAAGACACCAGCATACATGGTTAACTGATCAATCAAGGCAGAAGCTTTTGGCTCAACACTTGATGCCTTTGCATATTGGCCAAACCCTATTGCACCCGATGGTACAAAGAATGCTCCATTCACCATCATATCTCCTTCCGTTTTCCAATTCCAGTTTGTCCATTTGCTCTCATCAGTCTCAACCCTTTTTGTCACCTGCCAATGCGGACAATAACACAGCATTATGCACAGTTTTGATTAGATCCTACCATGCTTAATGACGTAGTGTACGAGTGACCTGTGTTTGAAATTGGCCAGTATCCTAATTATTACCAAATGAATGAATGATCTCGTTCTTAAATTCTTTACCTCTTTCGCAAAAGGATTCGATGGTGCTGTATAACGATTTCCTTGGCTGTAAATAGTAGGATTTGCGCTACCTCCAATGGCGTACATTTCCCACTGCGTAAAATCGTTGTTAACGACATGAAAATAACCATGTCTACATCTTGGCATTCTTTGAACTAATGCTTCACCGAAGTGATTAAACGCAATTGTCACTTGCATTCCCGAATCCGCCAAGTAATTGTCATTGTGACCCATTAGCATAACTTCATCATGGTGCGAGAAAAAATTGTTGGAAATTGTAATTGCGGTGGAACCTACTATGGCATCAATTAATCCGTCGGTACAGTATGATAATGAGCAATGGTCAATCCATATCTTTCTTCCACCCATAATAGATATCCCATCCCCGTCTGATTTCCCTCGGAAACCGAAATGTGTAGGACTATCGCGAACTTGAGCATTACCAGAAGGAACACAATGATGAATGTGGATATTGTGAATGATAACATTCGTTACAGACTGAAGAGTAATGCAACCTCCACCCGTTATATGAACGTTAAACCCTCGACCATCTATGGTTTTGAAGCTGCTAACGATCAACTCTTCTCTGAGCTTTATTGTCATATCCGCTGAGAATACTATCCAGAGTGGTTCAACCTGAATGACTGCATGCCTTAACGTTCCTGGTTTAGGATTAATAGGGTCATGATCAGATGAGTCTGATACAAGATAATATTGACCGCCTTTCCCGCCAAGTGCCGTTCGTCCAAACCCGATTCCACAATCGGCTAATCGTTGACGATTAGCTTCCCAATCAGGATCACACCTCCAACAATCATCAATAGGGTTCCCTGTCATACATGAAAGCTGGTCTTTTTCATGAATGCCTAACATCTGTCTTCTCGAAACCGATACATTAACTCTCCTGCACACAAAAATACAGCACCCCAATTTAGAAAAAAAAAAAAGAAACATACATAATATGAAACAAAAACATTAGAACAGTGTAATATAATGCCGGCCGGAGTTCCGACAACTACCTTTGAACATCATGAACAACCGATTCAGGGTCCGGATGTTGATGAGGTAGAGTTAGATTATAATGGGTTGCTCTGGCTATAGGAAAAAAGAAAGCAATGAAGAGAATGCAGATGTTTAGATGAGGAAGCATCTTGAAAGTAATTGCTTGAGTTGGCTTGTTGTTGTTTCTGTAAAACCCTTTGATTTCTTTTTCTTGAATGAACTTAGTACTAAATTAAGTTATACAAGTTTAGAATAAGTATTCGTATGTATTTATAATTCCTAGAATTTTAGTTTAAGAGAAACTCCCAAAGAAATTTGAGTTATAATAGGCAACGTGCATTATAATTGAGAGTTTGCTTATGTTTGGAAGTTCCTGCTAAGTTTTATATGTATTTATAATTCGTACTAATATTGTTTTTATTTATAAGAAATTTCCTCGTTAGAGAAAAGGATATAGCTTGCGTAATATAATTTTGAAAAAATTGGAAAAATGTCTTAAAATCAATGGTTAATTTAATCAATTAAATGGTTAAATTGGCACACACATGACTTCTCACGTGTGAAAAAAAGACAACATTTATCCTTCAGGGTTAAGGTGGTGGTGGTTTAGGGTTCAAGTGGTGGTGGTTCAACGTTAGGGTTTAGGTGGTGGTGGTTCAGGGTTAAGGTGGTGGTGGTGGCAACGGTGGTTCAGGTGGTGGTGGCGGCGGCGATAGCAGTGGTGGTGGTTCAGGTGGTGGCCTCTCTATTTCTATTTTAAAAAAATTAAGGTTAAATGGGATATTTTAAACCCCATTGATCGGTCAAAATGCTCTAATTTGATCACTTAATTGACTTGGATGAAAAAACTGACGGAATGAGATATTTTTTCAAAATCTGAGAAATCGGAACACGTCTCCAAGATGACTCCTGATTTTGGGGCATTTTTCTAATTCACCCTACGTTCTTACCTTGCCGCATAATCATTTAATAAACTTGTGATTATAGAGAAAGTAAAAAATAAACATTCGAAAAAGGTAATCGAAAAGGTGAAAGCAGAGGTTTTGAGAGAGTAAAACAAAGAAAATGGCGCCTTATCACATTATCAAGATACTCATATACTTCTCTTCAAGACTAGTTTTTCTTCCTTATTTTTTTTTTCATCTTTACCATATTCTTTTTTAAGAAATGATATTAGTTTGTATATACTATATGCTTCTACTGATAATTGATCGATGACTCGCGACAATTTGTTTGTTAAGATGAATACAATAGGGAGAGATTAGGATAGAATAGATATCTCACCTTGCAAAGTATCTTGGATTATTTTATATACAAGGTTTTGTTGGTGGCTTTTTCTTTTTGACTATAGACGGCGCTCGATCGATGAAAAAGAACTATAGACGGCGGCGTAACACGAATTAGATAGATCAGGAGATGCTAAAGTGAATTCCAAATATAACTGGATAAAAAGTTAGGAAAAGAGAAAAGGGGTAGGATTGCAAGGTATATTGGAGAAGAAGCGTGTAAAACAACTAAAATGAATGGGATATGTGCTTTTCTTGAGTTCTTTCAAATGTTTTCGACTTTTTTTGTACACTATTTCTGCTCTTGTTTTAATGCTTTAATTGGCAAATGAGAATTGATATGTGTTTTTTGTCCAATTTGAGGGCTTTAGATTATGTCATTTTATTCGACCCTCTGTCATGGATTACCAATGAAAGCTCTCTTGATTCATGTCTATCTATACATTTACAGCAAGCAGCAGGGAAGTGTCTCTATCCCTTTCTGCACTATAGTGCTCTAACGTTAAAGAATTTGGCAAGTTGATTGACAGATCCAGTCATTAAGCTTTTCTCTTTTGGCTCCACTACTATGGTACCCTGAATGTAGGGATACATTTTCTAATGGAAGTTTTTCTTTATAAACTTCAAAGCAAGAAACAAGTTTTGGGTTGGAAAGGCGCTGAGAGAGCTAGTGTGATGCGCATGTATTATTTCTTGGGTCTGTTCATCACTTTCATGGTTATGATTGATGGACTTTGATCGTGATTCAGTCATAAGTTATAAAAACCTAGGGATAATAAGGAAAAGTGAGAGGATTGAGGACATGTACGTTTCTTATAAAGAGACTTTTGAGCTCGGAAAGTGAAGCAATACAAAATCATGGCATGTGACCCAAAATTTGTATCATGATTCTGAAATTGCTACTGTGAGACTGCAAATCTGTCACTATGACCATTACGACCCTAAAGTAGCCTAACCACCGAAATTCATTCAGTAACCCAAAATCTACTACAATGACTCAAAATCTGCCCTGACATTTGTTTCTTGATCAAATTGTTGCTTAACCCAAAATGTGGCATTTTCTCCGGAATCTGTCATCCGACCCAAAATTTATACCGTAATAACACTGTAACGTAAAATCTGCCATGGGACTTGAAAATCTGCACCATAAGTCCATTGCCCAAATCACCACATAGCCCCACCTGGATTGTTTAGACTGTGGACAGTCTGGTCCAATTTTGTAGGATTTTGCATTTCGAACTGTAATTTTCAAATAAAGAATGTGAAAGAAACCAACAACAATTAATCCGATCTAGCCATGAGCAGGTTGAAGAGAACCCTAACAGGCCTTGGAGGACCGACAAGTTGGTGCTTTAAAAAAACAAAAAATCAAGTTGGAAGATTTAGGGCTCCCCGGTTATTCGTTGTACATAAAGAATTTTTGGGGTAAATCAATCTATCATAGGAGCATCACCTTTCCAAGAAGCAAATCGATCAAAACGGTGGAATTATAATGAGTATCATTTTTTTTCCAATCTCAAAGTATAATATTTGAGTGCTATCGTTGTAGATCACTCATTCTCTTCCCGATTTATTTATGTTTTACATCATTCTTTGTATTTGTTTTATGTTATGATACACTTGTGTTTTTTTTCAAAACATCATGTGAACATTTTTTATTTGTAATGAAATATTTATGGTTAATGATAAAAAAAAAGTTGGAAGATTTTGGACTGAAGGTAAAATTAAGAAAAGAAAAACGATCATTGAATATTGTGTTAAAAATGAAAAGTATTAGGGTTTTTTTGTATTACCTTTTCTGGGTGATATGCTATTTTGCATTACCTCTCATGTTAATTGATAATATGTAAAACTTCTAATGACTGATTCTATTACCATTGACTAGTTAAATATTGTTAAAGTTTGCGGGCATCCAACTCAAAACCAATTGGCAATGAGTGGAGTGGCCCTTTCATATTATATTTTAAGTTTATTATAGGGATATTAGCAATGTGTGACTATTATCCTTCACACGCCCCCTCACGTGTAGGGCACTCTCTGTGGGCCTCTAACACGTGAACATTATATGTACGGGTAGCCGTTGGGCTTACTCTCGTACGGGTCTGGCTCTGATACCATGTTAAAGTTTGCGGGCATCCAACTCAAAACCAATTGGCAATGAGTGGAATGGCCCTTTCATATTATATTTTAAATTTATTATAGGGATATTAGCAATGTGGGACTATTATCCTTCACAAATATGTTATACGAATTATTCGTGTGAAAACTTTTTTGAGTTTTATTTTAAATACCACAAATACCCTTAAGTATTGTCATATCTAATCAATATCAGTGAAGACTACACCAACATTTTGAATCTCTTTCGAGATGAGATAAAGTCATTTGGGTTTAATATGGTGTATTGTTTAAACACCGTATATTTCTTTCTCTTAGCTTAGATGATCCCATTGTCATGAACCCACGACAAGATTGAATAGATTGATAAAAGTAACCTCTCCGATCTGAAGATTTAATCCTTCTGGTTCCTAAGAACACAGCTTGAATAGATTCAATGGATAATAATTTCGATAAGATCACAAATACAGACTTCACTGGCTTAAATAGCTAGGTTTACCTCTCATCATCCAACGCTCACTACTCTCCTAAATGGTTACATCTAAACCATTCATTACAATTGATACTAACTACTAATTAACTAATTATTAATACTAACTGCACTAACTAACTACTAACAAGGATATGATATGAAACACCTCTTCTGACCATAGCAGGTACATGACACCCATGTGTATGATGGTGATTTGGTACTCACACTTTACCGTGTTATTTTTCTTGGCGTTATTCTATATTCACGAATTCGAAGCTCTAGTATGAACTGATTTTTGCATTAGGTGAATTTTGCCCTTAAGAAATACATACTGTATTAGAAATCGAATTGAGTTTTAAGGCAAGTGAGAAGGCAACAACGGCCCTTATGAACTATAATGTCGATCCTAAAATATCCTGGTAATATATTTCTTTCATGGAAACTTGCATGGCTATGTAGCTAGTTAGTGTCACGACGACGGAAAAAACAAAATGCATTGCCTCTACATGGAGCTAGTGAGTACTCACTTTTGTCAATAGAGAATTGAATGAGTGATTTCAGCCGTATACCAAATAATCTTTCTTTTTGTGTTTCCATAGACAAAAGGTCGATAAAGATGATATAACTCACTTAAGCCATTTAAGTAATAATACTAGGGTGGTACGTATATTTGTTTATTAGTTCCACTGCCACAATCTTTATAGATGCCAAATCCAAACATCCAATGGTATTTATATGTAGGGGCAGAAAGTTTTGTTCGGCCACCGAATGAATCTTATTTTACTCTTCACTTTCAAATACAACTTGACAAGAAAGAGAAGCAGGCAAGATTAGAAGGGTCAAAAGATGACTCCCCAAAGACTTTTTTTTATGCCATCGTCATGGGTCCCATGGGATTCCCACTGTATTTGTTTGTTGAGACCTATTTATCCCTAACTAACTCGTCTTTTTCCGGAGATTATTGACAGTCAAAGTGTCGGTGCAGCTAATACTGTTAATGGTACAGCGGCAGACAAATGTTTGAGATGTCGATGATACATAATATAGATTTCATAATCAATCTACAATATTTGTGAAATTTTGGAGTGAATGTAGGAACCCAACCGATGAATGAGCTATAAGCCTATAACTCTTCTCATCGTTACATAGTGTTACTAAAAACTAGCTTGTATAGTTTTATTTAGTTAGTTTTGTATCACTTTTCGTTCGTTAGGCTAATCTCTATGGTGAGAGAAATTATTTGGCTATAGCTTAATGTAGCTTAAAGACGAGTATTGTGGGGAAAGAAAACGTTGGGCTTGACTATAATACGGTCAAAACCTTTAGTTTAGCTAGAGGAGTGATTAAATTTGATCCTTCCACTAACCAAGCCAGAGAGAAAGAGATCCAGTATCCATCAAAAACAAAGAATTTGGGTCTCATTATTTTTCTTTGTGTTTCTGCTTTATTAGTATGGACCCAAAAATTATATTGAAGGAGATCCAGTATCCGTCAGCATAGTGGTGCTTTTTTTAGCTCTCCATCACTTAGCTATAATAAGTTATAGCCAAACAAAAAAACCTTACCATAATGCTTGACCTTAGAGCAACGAGGTGGAGATGTTGATAATAATGTGGACCCACTTACATCAAGATCCACTACTGCCGATCCAGCCACAGAACCAGGTCTTAGTATTAGGAAGGCAAAAAAATATATATATATATTGGGTGGTCTAAATTCTGAAAATTCAAGATATAACGAAGCGTAAGAGTATGCCAAAAAAATTCTTAAAATTAGGTTAAAATGGACGTACAAACTATTGGGCTGGGTGAAATAGATGAGAAGAGATTAAACCTGAAACTGACTATTGTACCCCTGATTTCTCTTTCAATTACAACACTTTGAAATCATCAAAAATCACCTTTATTTTTTTCTACACCGTCTTTATCCATCATCTTTGTCCCAACCAACAGAACAGAGAAACAACACTCCATATTTCTCCACCAGACTCCATATTCCTCCACCATCGACATCTTACATTTCTCCACCATCTCATTATTTTTCCTTACTATCGACCCATTAACATCAAGATTTACTACCACCACCATAAACACCAACGCCAATATAATTTCAATCGACACCACTACCACTGACATAAAAATGCACCACAATTAAAGATTTCAAATGCCCTAATTTTATTATAACTTTTCGATTTCACCATTTCGTAAGAACAAGAAGTTGAAGACTTGTGTAAAATCTAGTTTGAAATTGGTTGAATTTGGTTTGGTGTCATATAATTCTAGTTGTAGATGTACATGTATGCATACTAGCTTGCTGATTGAATCAACAATTAGTTAATTTTGTTTTCATCTTAGTCTAGCTACATATGGTTTAGATTGAGTTGAATTTGGTTTCACCCGTGTTTAAACTAGGATGACACTGGAATCATCCTATTTAGATTTGGTTAAATTTGGTTTTACCCATGTTGAGTTTGGTTTGATTTCATATAATTATAGTTGTTGATGTACATATATACACACTATTTTGCTGATTGAATAAATAACTGGTTGATTTTGTTTACATCTTAGTCTAGCTACATATTATGGTTTAGATTAAATTGATTTTGGTTTCACCAGTGTTTAAAATAAGATGGAACTAGTATCATCTTATCTTAAATTGGGTTGAATTTGGTTTCGCTCATATTTGAACTAGGATAAAAACTGGTTTCATTCTGTTTTAGATTGGGATGAAACTGATTTCATCCTGTTTTAGATTGGGTGAAACTGGTTTCATCCTGTTTAAACTGGTTTATGTTTGATATTCATGTTCTTTTTATCGCTAGAGTTGTTTCATATTCCCCTAAACTATTGATTTCAATATCATAATGTAAGTATTGTTTGGTTCATAGTCTATTTATAAGAGTGTTGGTGTTCTTTATATTTTGGAAATGCCATGGACATTGGAACTAACACAATCACATAATGCAAGTTCACCGACTTGGTTTTTCCAATCCTGCTACACTTTTGCATCGTCATTCATCAAATAATGTTCATTCATTTTGACCAATGCTTGGATAATATTAGTTGTACATATTAGCCATCCCCTACTTGGAAGTTGGTATGTAATGCAAACTTTGTCAAAATGTTGCACTAGTAGGCCTACATACACACATATGCAATCAAAATGACTACCGATTTTTGCAGCGGCCAAATCAAGAAAAGGTTTCTCTCTTCTTTCTGTCTTTTCGTGGCTGTCATATGTTTAAACTAAGATGAACCGGTTACATCATGTTTTAGATCGGGTTGAATTTTGTTTCACCCATGTTTAAACTAGGATGAAACTAGTTTCATCCTTTTTAAGATTGGGTTTAATTTAGTTTCTCCCATGTTTAAACTAGGATGAAAATTGTTTCATCCTATTTTAGATTGGGTTGAAACTGGTTTCATCCTGTTTTATCAAAGTTTTAGCAGTACGATCACATTTTTTATAAATTGAACTAAAATCCATTCCCAAATGCCATGTTTGCTACCACTAGTTTAGTAATTTTATCCAAATCAAACAGGTTTATGTAAGATATGGAATGGTCAGGTAAACCAACTGTTAAGGTGGATGTTACTGTTGATGTTCCTGATGTGGTTAAGCTCGTCATGGATTGCCTAATTAACTAATAGATTATTCACAAAGGACAACAACCAACATCAATGCGGCAGGGATAAATAATCACTGGTGTTCCTCTTTATTGTAATAAATCAATGCATTGTATGCCAATCAACATTTATCTTTTATATTGATTTCAAGTTGGGTTGTGAAGTTTGTTTTTCTCAACTTAAGAAAATACTTTTATAATCTCTTCTGATGTGACAATTTCCGGTATTTATAACGAAAAAAGGCATTGTAATGCTTATTATGTTTCAAACTCTGAAATTCAAATCTCTAAGGCTGTGGAAGTAGGTGGACTAGTGATGGCGTGAACTGGACTCGATAGGGAATTGAAATGGTGTTGATATGGAGTAGAATCTCGAGTAGCTGCTGAATAACCTGGTGTTGTACTTTCTCTTCGCCTTCGTCACATATATTCTCTATATATGATATAAATTCACCCATCAAGATTTGCTTGTACTTTTCTGACAGAATTGTGGTCTAAAATGTATCATTGGAGAATTAGTTTGTTTTTCTTTCTCTTGCTGACTTGATTATTTTTCCTCATTTGAGTTTTTTTTTATAAGCCTTCTGATGTTGGCTAATCTTTATTTTTTTTATTTTGTAAAAAGATATGATTCCATTGATTGATTAATATTATTCGAGTTTAGAGCTTGATCTTTTGTCTCTTTTATTTTGTATATATGTTTAGATGAAAACGACGACCAATCCTCTCCACAGGATATCAAACCATTTCCAACTGTGTCCATGTTATAGTATGTTGCATATTTGGAGTTCAAAAATACATGCCTGATATTCAACTATGTTTTTATCATAGTAGTTTTGTTCATTCATCTTAGTTGTATCAAATTATCAACTTTGCTACAATATATCGCATATCCCGAATTGTCCACGATATGTCATTAACACAACATTACACAGATAAGGATATTCTTAATTAAACTAGATGAGGACATTTTAGTTCATTATATAAATATTAGTTTTACCAAAAGATAAAGCTTGGGTATAATACCCAACTGAGGATATTAGAAAAGTATCTTTAATATCTTTGGGTATTTAAATGGTATCTACTTTTATACGTCTTATAGACCCATAAAAAAAAAGGGTTATTGAACCAATTTATTGAAGCCTAAACTCTAAACATTGGAGGATTAAAAATAAAATATAAAGGAAATCGAAAACTAATTAGGGATTCTAAAATTTTTAGGGACTAGAGTTAGGTTTATCCCACCCCTAATTCCTCCACCGACTGTCGTATTATGATGTCTACACAACTTGAATAAATCAACCCTCTCTTGTGAAACCTTGGTTAGTTATAGCCTTGATATGGTACCCACCGACAAGCCCAACTCGAAACTAAAATGCCCATATGTCCATCATAATTCCTCACTTAAAATATAAGTTTATTTGAAAATCTGATAATATGACTAGTTACTAAAGTGCCCATATGTCCGTCATAATTCCTTATTTAAAATATAAGTTTATTTGAAAATTTGATAATATGACTAGTTATTTCTCTCGATTAGTTGTATGAGATGGTAATCGCTTCTATCATATACTCATCCCGTGCCATAAAAATTAAAATTTTTTTTTCTTTTTTTATCCCATATTAGATGATTTTTTTTATTTTCATATAATATTTTTCTGAACAAATCCTTACTAATAATCAGGGCTATTTACATTTTCTCTAAAAAATATAAAAAGTTTAGTAGTCATATTTATAATCGTTGCTTATGTCTTTTAAAAATATTCTCAACGGTGTAACAATTATAAATATCCACATTTTAGTCCGTAAAATATATCAATTCGAAATTTTATCTCAAAAAAGTGTTGGTTCTGCAACAATGGAAGTAACACTAAACAGAGAAAATTGTTAACGTTAGAAAATCACTGAAATGATATACACTCTGATGATGATGCACACACAAGGACAGAGCCACCTGCTCAGCAAATTGTCCTTAACACAATAGTCCTCGGGTACTCCTCAATAATGAGAGATGTTATACCCCAACAGAGGAGATGTGTCCAGGATAGAACTGTCCGTTATGATTAGTATAAGCACAATACTAATCACCCTCAAGAGCTTAAAAGCAAGATAATAGAAGGGAAATAAACACACAGTTGCGCAAAACAAAGCGAGAAGAGGGGAAAAGATCTAGGGATAGTAGCCTTCTCTGGAGTGCTTTGAAAATGAAAATTCTTTTTTCTTTTATAGGAAAAAAATGAGTGAAATTAACGCAGTAATTAATTGAGAATAAATTTTATATTTAATCAAAAAATTAAGTGCGAAATTTAATTTGGTAACGGTAATAAAACGGCCAAATTTCATTTTCAATTATGACAAGAATTATACTCACCGGGTCAGACGCCCTCACAATTAAAAAATTATTTAATGTTCAACAAACGTAAGTCTTGGTTGGTCCGCAGCCTCAGCCACGCCCGTAACACACACTTAGTCCCGCAGCCTTAGCCACGGTCACATCCACAGGCACAGCCACAACCGCAAGTCCGCAAGCTCCGCAAGCAAGCAAGCTGCAAGCCGTAACCGCAACGGCAACCGCAAGCGTGCATGCTTCGGTGCGAAGCACCGCACATGTGTGAAAACTATGTTTGCTCCAACTATCCCATTGCCTTAGTCCTACCCCAACCACAAAAGATTCTAAACCCTAAGGGCCCTCCCTTAGTTGTATTTTTTGTGGTAATAAAGAGAGGAACCATCTCTAGTCTCTCCAATGTGGGACTAAAGGTTCTTCATTCACAATAGTGAAAAATGAGCTAGTGTCCCTTAGTGACTTCTAGGTCTTAAGGTCCATTTCCACCAAGACCAAAATACATTTTAAGTTCATTTTTCTCAAACAATCCCCCACATGAATGAAAACCCGATGAAAATCAGTAATCAGAAAGCGATAAATACCTCTTAGGCAATAGGTGTCCATAAGGTCTTGACCCTTTGCTTAGTGAGAAATTACCGGAACTACTTGATGGACAGTGAACACAATGTCTTGAACCGCCATCGTTTGGTGTAGTTCATCAATAACTTTCACGCATGATATCTCTCTAGGTGCTGTTAAGTTCGTGTCGTTTTGTCCATTTTCGCCCTGGACGTATCCCGTTTCTCAGAATGCTCTAGAGAATCAGCTCAGTTCTCATAGGAAGCGGCCCACTTCCTCATTCAGATAGGTGAGTTCTATCAAGAGTGTTTACTGCTACACCCCACTTCAATCTTAAATTGAAATTATATAACTCATTAAGACTTAATAAAAAGTCATTCTCACATGCAGTCACAGTATCACGTCTACACCATAGGAAAGGGACAAAGAATGAAATTCTCTGATAATGTTTCATTTAACCCACCACAAATTAGTTGTCTCATTCGAAACCTTGATCTTGGGATCTCCAGTCAGCAAGGTTGAGTATCCTTCATGGAAAGTTTATTTGATGAGCTTAAGCCCCATCCCCCTCGATGCATTACTAACTATCTCCTTGGACAAACCTTTCATCAAAGGGTCCGCGATATTCTCCTTAGACCTCACAAAGTCAACAGAAATAACGCCAGTTGAGATTAGTAGTTTTAGGGAATTGTATCTTCTACGAATGTGTATAGACTTCCCGTTATAGTTGCTGTTTTTAGCATTAGCTATTGCAACTTGACTATCACAGTGTATAGATATAGCTGGCACAGGCCTATACCAAAGAGGAATGTCTTCTAAAAAGCATCTTAGCCAAGCGGCTTCCTCTCCTGCTTTATCTAACGCAATAAACTCTGATTCCATAGTGTATCGATCTATACATGTCTTTTTGGAACTCTTCCAAGATACAAACCCGCAAGCTAGAGTGAAAACATACCCACTCGTAGACTTAGACTCCTCTGAGTCCGATATCCAGTTTGCGTCACAAAATCCTTCTAGGACCGCAGGGTATCTTTCACAACTTATACAAACGTTCAAAGTGTACTTTAAGTACCTTAACACTCTAATGAGTGCATCCCAATGCTCTTGTCCCGGATTACATGTATGCATACTCAACCTACTCACAGCATAAGCAATGTCTGGCCTCGTACAGTTCATTAAATACATCAGACTTCCTATAACACGTGAATATTCAAGTTGTGAAACTCCGTTACCCTTATTCTTTTTGAGTCTACAACAAGGATCATAAGGAGTACAAGCAGGTTTACAATCAAACTGGTTATATTTTCTAAGCATAGATTCAACATAATGAGATTGACTAAGACTATATCCATTAGAATTTCTTCTAATCTTTATCCCTAAGATCACATCAGCGGGGCCTAAGTATTTCATGTCAAAGTTCTCATTTAGCATGCTCTTTGTGGAATTAATTACTTCCATATTTGTACCAAGTATAAGCATATCATCAACATACAAGCATACAATCACACATGCATCATTCACAAGTTTAGTATAAACACACTTGTCAGATTCATTAATTTTAAAACAACTAGAAATCATTACATGATCAAATTTTTCATGCCACTGTTTAGGTGCTTGTTTCAAACCATACAAAGATTTTCTTAGTTTACAAGCTTTGTTTTCACAACCTTTCACTACAAAGCCCTCAGGTTGGTCCATATAAATTTCTTCATCTAATTCACCATTTAGAAAATCTGTTTTTACATCCATTTGATGTATCTTTAAGTTATGAATGGCAGCAATAGAAATTAGCATCCTAATGGAAGTAACTCTCGTAACAGGTGAATAAGTATCAAAGAATTCTACACCTTGTTTTTGTTTATAGCCTTTAGCTACTAATCTAGCTTTGTATTTTTCCACAGTTCCATCTACCTTACGTTTTCTTTTGAAGATCCATTTACAACCTATGGGTTTACACCCTAGAGGTAAATCTACAATCTCCAAGTATCATTCTGTATAATGAAATCTATATCACTAATGGTAGCCTCTTTCCATCATGGAGATTCAGAAGAAGTCATGGCTTCTCTATAATTCTGTGGATCAGTCTCAGCTAGGCATGTTATGAAGTCTGTCCCAAAAGATTTTTCTGTTCTAAGTCTTTCACCTCTTCTAGGCTCAAATTCATCTTCCTCTACAGGTAATGTCTGACTAGTAGAAGGGACATCTAGGGGATCAACACAAATCATGCGAGATTCATATTTCAAAGGAAAACCATTTTCAAAGAACACAACATCCCTAGATTCCATAATAGTATTCATACCAATTTCAGATATTTAAGAACTCGCAACCATAAATCTATATGCAGTAGCATGATCAGGATACCCTATGAAGACATAGTCAACGGTTTTGGGTCCTATCTTGGTTCTCTTAGGTGGAGGAATGGACACCTTAGCCAAACACCCCCACACTTTAAAGTATGCATAAGAAGGTTGTCTACCTTTCCATAATTCATATGGAGTTTTGTCTGATCTTTTAAAGGGTACTCTGTTTAAGACATAGCAAGCTTATAGGAAGACCCCCACA
>JAJJMC010033111.1:2118148-2193214 GCA_023531435.1 Papaver californicum | reverse complement strand
ACACACACAAGTTTGCAGGTAGTCCTGAACTAATTAACATGGCATTTATCATCTCCTTAAGGGTTCGGTTTTTCCGTTCAGCCACACCATTAGATTGTGGTGAATAAGGAGGGGTTATTTCATGTATAATGACGTGTTCTATGCAAAAATATCCTATAGGAATTACATACTCACCACCACGGTCAGACCTAACAGTTTTGATAGTAGCACTCATTTGGTTTTCAACTTCTAGTTTATATATCTTAAAGGCTTCTAAGGCATCATCCTTACCTTTAAGTAAATATATGTGACAGTACCTCGTACATTCATCTATAAATATGGCAAACCATTTTTTACCACCTCTAGTTTGAACTGATTTCATGTCGACTAGGTCTGAATTAATTAATTCTAAAGGTTTAGGAATTCTCTGAGTATTTTTCTTATAAGATTTTTTAGCATATTTTGATTCTACGCATATTTCACATTTATGTTCATTTTTCAAAGTAAATCTGGGTATGCAGCCTATGCTAGCCAGTTTATTCATTGATTTATAGTTTACATGACCAAGTCTACCATGCCAAACATTCAATGACACACAAACATAAGAACAATCAATTTTATTCATTTCAACAGAGGTTACATTCAGTTTATATAGACCCTCAGTCTTATAACCCTTTCCTACATAGTCCTTACCCTTAGTGACAATAACTTTTGCAGATTCAAAAACTAGTTTGAAACCCTTATCATCTAATACACCACAAGATACAAGATTTTTGCATATGTCCGGAACATGAAGAACTTCATTCAATGTGAGAGTTTTGCCAAAAGTGAACTTCAACATAACTTTGCCTTTTCCCACAACCTGTGCTGCGCACGAGTTACCCATGTAGAGTTTCTCTCCTTCCCTTACCTTCTGATAGGAGGTGAACATATATTTGTTTCCGCAGACATGCTTGGTACCACCAGAGTCTACCCACCAGTCTCTCACATTGGTTACCAAATTGACTTCAGACACCGTGCCAAAAAACTCGATCTTGTTGGTTTCAACCAAATTAGCATTGTTTTTCTTGTTATTAAAGTCCTTACTTTTTCTACAATGCATTGTCATATGGCCAGGAATTCTGCAAACATAACAAGCACCTTTAATTTTACCAATGCCAGATTTGGGTTTCGGGAAAGTACCTTTTTTGTGTAGACCAGGCTTGCAGTTGTTGAGGTCGCCCTTTTCAGTCTTCTGTTCAATCACATGAGCCTTGTTGGACATGTCTCTTGCAGAAGATACATTCTTGTCTTTGGAGCACAGCAATTCTTCCACTTGAATCTTCTTACCCAATTCAACCATACTGACTTCACCAGTTTCATGTCTCAATCTTCGTTTGTATTCATACCAAGAAGAAGGTAATTTCTCAATCACCGCAGACACTTGAAACGTTTCATCAATCACCAAACCTTCAAAATTAATTTCATTGATAATGCGCTGAAGTTCAAGAAATTGGTCAACCACAGATTTGTCATTTGTCATTTTGTATTCCAGGAACCGGGCAACTAAAAACTTCTTACTACCAGCAGTTTCCGCTTCATATTTTGCTTCTAATGCAGCCCATAAGTCAAACACATAAATTTTTTCTTTTGCGTTATAGAAATCATAAAGAGCATCTTCTAAACAGTTCAGAATATGGTTTTTGGCCATATAGTTCTGTCTACCCCAACTTTCAAATTCTCTTTCATTACCCGGATCATTTAAAGTTTCATCAAAACGTTTCAGAACTAATTCATCCAACATGTGGAAACTCAGAAAGAACAACATCTTGGATTGCCATCTTTTGAAGTCTTTCCCACTAAATTTTTGTGGTATCTCAACATCACTTTTAGCCATTGAAACAAAATAAATAGATATTGTGTTAAGATTGTTGGTTCTGCAACAATGGAAATAACACTAAACAGAGAAAATTGTTAACGTTAGAAAATCACTGAAATGATACACTCTGATGTTGATGCACACACAAAGACAGAGCCACCTACTCAGCAAATTGTCCTTAACACAATAGTACTCAGGTACTCCTCAATAATGAGAGATGATATACCCCAACAGAGGAGATGTGTCCAGAATAGAACTACCCCTTATGACTAGTATAAGCACAATACTAATCACCCTCAAGAACTTAACAGCAAGATAATATAAGGGAAATAAACACACAGTTGCGCAACAAAGCGAGAAGAGGGGAAAAGAGCTAGGGATAGTAGCCTGCTCGGGAGTGCTTTAGAAATGAAAATTCTTTTTTCTTTTATAGGAAAAAAAGGAGTGAAACTAGCGCAGTATTTAATTGAGAATAAATTTTATATTTAATCAAAAAATTAAGTGCGAAATTTAATTTTGTAACGGTAATAAAACGACCAAAATTCATTTTCAATTATTACAAGAATTATACTCGTCGGGTCAGACGCCCCCACAATTAAAACAGAATTTAATGTTCAAAAAACATAAGTCTTGGTTGGTCCGCAGCCTCAGCCACGCCAACAACTCACACCCACACCCGCAAGCCGCAACCGCAAGCGTGCGTGCATCGGCGCGAAGCACCGCACATGTGTGAAAACTATGTTTGCTCCAACTAGCCCATTGCCTTAGTCCTCCCCCAACCACACAAGTTTTAAACCCTAAGGACCCTGCCTTAGTTGCATTTTTTGTGGTAATAAAGAGAGGACTCATCTCTAGTCTCTCCAATGTGGGACTAAAGGTACTTCATTTACAATAGTGAAAAATGAGCTAGTGTCCCTTAGTGACTTCTAGGTCCTAAAGTCCATTCCCACCAAGACCAAAATATATTTTAAGTTCATTTTTCTCCAACAGAAAATAGATAAAAAACACATATTTAAAAAAATGATTCACTTTTATTTTATTTTTAATTATGAAAACACTTGAAGGATCAATTTTTATAAGACGAATAAAATATTACTTTTCTTAATCGAATAAGTATCATATGAAATATTTTACAATGTCATAAGTATCAAATTCAAGTAAAAGATACAAGTATTTTCCGATTTTAATATTGAATTCAAGTGAAAAATATAAATATTTTTGATTTTAGTATTCCATTAGAAAAATAACGGATCCCACTCAAACTTAGTTAATTTTGCTATCAACGGTATTTGAGGGGCATCGATCTCTGACCGGCGATCAACTACCATAAGAAAAATGTCAAAAAATAAAATAAAATCGAGCTCTGACTTGTACATGGCAGGCTTCTGAGGACAGTTTTTATACACCTTTTAGGCATTCACAATGGGACGATCAAACCCATCGATTAAGGATCAAAAAATTTGATCTTTGATCGGGGTAAGAACAGCGGAAGATGATCAGGCGAGTTTCTAGCATGGCGTTTGGTGGCAGGCGAGGTATTATTATCTCGCTTGAAAAAACGGACGAGACAATAACCCATCTCCTGGTACAAGCGAAATTGTAGCCTCCCGCCCCAAAAAAAAAAACACAGGCGAGATCCCAGAACCCCGCCCAACGGAATTCCATTCTTTCGGAGCGGAACCTCAGCACCTCGCCCGTGTATCTCGCCCGTGTTTTCATTTTTTAAGCGGTACCTCAGAACCTCGCTTTAAGTAGGACGAGCTTCCAGAGTATCGTCTTGAGGAGCGGACGTTTAGTATCTTGTTTGACATGGCGGAATGCCAACTCTACGTCCTTATTTTTAAACGAGATTGTGCACAATCGCTCGGTAACAGGCGATTCCTTAAAATAACGCGCGACTATAATTTATAGTCGTCGATCAGCGACGAAATTTAATCTTGAACAGTGATTTTCATCGATCAAATACCAAATATGATCGACGTCTGTGGGTGATTTTCGACGACTATCGACTTTATTTAATCTTTGATCGTCGGTTTACTCGACGATTGCAGATGCTCTTAAATGATCAAATTTGATCAAAATAATTATGCACCTCTTAAATGATTAAAAGGACCCTTTAAATGTTTTGATTTGAGGATTTACACTATGCGACATAGTTTTTATCGTCCGACGAGAACTATATCTCTCATATTTTAACAAATTTTTATTATATAAGAGGCCTAATAGATATATTATAATATCTAAAAATCTCACCAAATATATATAAACAGATTTTTAAGGGTCCTACAAAGGACAATTGAATATATCATTCTACTAAAATTTGATAGGTTTACCATAATTGGAAGACCTATTTGTCCATCCACGTGGTTGGACATACCAAACCATTTAGTATGGTTGCATAGGACTTGAACTTAGGGAAACAAGTTAACAACCATCTATAAAGCACCGATATGGATACAAGGACACTGATACGCGGATATCAATATATAAATTCGTTAATTTTTTAAAAATAGGGATACGTATACTATATTGATTAAAAATATTTTATATACTTATATTAATTCTACTAAAAAACCATATGAAATAAAATTATAAAAGAAAATCTCATAAATAATATGTGGAAGTTTAAAACATGAAAAAAATTATGGATAAAAGCTTTTTGGCTAGATGCACCTTGCTCACTCGTCAATATTTCTTTATCAATGATCACCGGTTTAGTTCTTGCTCGTTAAATGAAAGATCTGTAAATTTGAGTTCTTTCACATGATCAAGTGGATCAAATATATCTCCACTAAAATCCTATGTTTTACTTTCTTTTTACGCGTAGTTTCAACTTTGCCGAGATTTTGGACTATTTTTTTATTTTGACGACACTTTATAGTCATTATTTCTAACTATTTATATAATTATCTAATAAATATAAATTTATATATTGGACTGAAAATAAATTTATGGTGATTTTATATAAATATTTAAATATCTTGTATTATGTATATTAAATTATAAGAAATATTTTCTTTCTAAAATATCTAAAGTATCCCTAAGTACCCTTTGTCTTTTTTATAATTATAAAAAAAAAACACTTTAGATAGAGAATATCCCCAAATACCTAAACTCGATGCGCCGTGGATATAAATACGCCAAAATTTTTGGAGTATCCGTACCTCATAGACAACCATTGCCTTAGTTGAACTCAGGGCGGTCCAGTTAGCTGTTGAGGCCCATAAGTGTGGTCCAAGTTAATAGGATTCTATTTCCTTGTTAGTTCTTACGGTAGTACCGAAATGTTCCTCCCGGGTGTACGGTGTAAAAAGATACACTTAATTTATTCTGTTCAGTTATCGAGGTTGATGTGATGCCGGATGCCCATGTCCGATAACCACTTTAGAATGGCCCCTAGTCAACAGTCTTTGTCTCTTCATGACAAGTCTGGGTCCCAAGTTTATGCATATTTTCAAACAATCGGACGGTTCTTAGTAGTACCATGTTGACAGATTTAACATGAAAAGACTGATTTTATACTCTCATCACCATCCACATCCGGCGCACGGGGGAAAAAAGACGATTATATACTAATGCTTCCCCCACAAAATTGTAAGAACCGCGTGAAGGAGCAGTAGTTCAGTTTACTGGGTCCCCGAGTCCAAATACCACCTCCCCAGTCCCCGCCCACTCAAAGTCTCAAACACAAGTATAATCGAATTACAGTTTAACTGCCAAAAGAAATTGATAGTAACTCATAAAAAAATATAATCTCTATTTAACTCATCTCACTTGAATAATGTAAAGGTCCAACTTCCAACGAACAGTTTCTGTTTATATTGATCCTGAAATGATTAAAATATTTTCGTCATAAATTTTAGTTTAAGGAAAATATAAAGATTCTTTACGACATTTTTTAGACACCTAATAAGTAATATCTATAGAAAACTTGTTGGTTGGTTTAAAAACCTGTATATAAGTTATCCTACAATTCAATGGGATAAACTAGTTATTTTATAATTAATTTTTTTTTTGAAAAATAAAAATTACTTTCTTACCATCATTATTCAGTGTAAACCATAAAAAAATTTTAAAAAAATAAAACTTCAAACTGATAAAACAAACTGAAATCTGAAAAAGAAAATCATCAAATCGACAAAAAAAAATAATAATTCAAAAGTAATCATCAAACCCATAGATCTAAACTGATTTCTATTAAAAAAATATTGAAAAAACCCTATTTTATCTAAAACTGAAGAAATGTACATTTGGATGAAAAATTGCGAGAATAAGATTGAAGATTACATGAAATACACAAAAAATACTTAGAAGAAAAGAGTACACAAGAAAAAAGAGTAGATCATCCAGTTGTACATATTGATCTAACAATACATATTGATATGTACTGAAGGAAAAAGTATGATCTTACATTACATATTGATCCAACAATATATTGATATGTACTAAGGAAAATATGTACCGAAGGAAAAAGTGTATAATCTCACAGTACATATTGGTATGTACTGGAGGAAAATTTAAACCGAAGGAAAAAGTGTATGATACCACGATATATATTGGTATATACTGAAAAAAAAGGTATTGAAGGGAAAAATGTATAATCATGCAGTACATATTGATATGTACTGGAGAGAAATACGTACTGAAGGAAAAAATATGATCTCACGGTACATATTGATCCAACAATACATAATGATATGTACTGAAGAAAAATATGTATTTAAGAAAAAAGTATAAAAAAATAATTTTAGGGTTATTGTAGGATCATATAAAATCTCCAAAAAATATTTATACGGTCCTACAATAACATTGAAAAATTAAAACCAAAACAATTTAATCAAAAAAAAAAAAAAGTAAAATCAAACTTACCGGAAATAGAAGGAGGATTAATCATCACTTTAGTCGACTAAATCATATCGTTTTGAAAAAACAACCTTCGTCTTCAACGTTGAATATCAGATCCAGATGAAGAAAAAGATTAAAAAGTTTATAAAAAATCAATAAATTTATATCTTTTTCTTCTTTTTCTTCACCGATCTATATTGAATCTTCTTCTTCTTCTCTTCTCTTCCTCCATCACATATATTTAATTGAGAGAAAGAAAAAATCTTCGCCAGAGCTTATCTAGAAACTAAACACAGCAAAAAATGATTTGACCTAGAATGTTATTTATCTCCGTCACTTGTTTTAGTTTGTAGAGAATTAGATTTTTTTAGTTTTTCACTATCAAACGCCGTGGCCAAAACTTTCCGTTGTTGAAAAAGAAACTGAAAACAAAGTATTAGACTTGACCTAGAATGTAATTATATATAAGAAGGTTTTTTAGGTATTTAAACAATATGTTTTATAATTTTTACACGTGTTATACACCTGGGATATGATTTTTGATCCAAAATCATATTTGGTTTCAATGGGTTTAGACAAATTTGAGTGTAGTAGTTAAGGTATATCTCAGTCTAGATTGAACCGTAAAATATCCACTTACGAATTTGACTTTTAATACGAACTTAGAATAGGTTGATACAAGAGAGTAGAATTTTAACCAACAATACAAGAAGGTAATGAATTTTTGGATTTATTTTTAAGTTCAATTCAATTACTCTTAGAGGTTGAGATTTGTCTGTGTCCTAAAACCATTGGACAAGTGCGACTTTGTGTGCTAATGTAGTGATCACTAATAACATTTGGATTGTTTGTTCTGACTATTGAGCTAATGAATTGCTAAATCCACTAAGAAAGTTTTCTGTACAAACAGATTAAGCATAAACGCCAACACTAAACTAAATTGTTATTGCATACTAACATCCAATACGCACATGTTGTGAGGATTCAGTATGGGTTTGCATAAAACACACATGATGCTGATGTTTGACTTATACACAAATATAATCTTTGTTTTGTAGGTACTATTTTTTAAAGCATTTACGAACAAATGCACTTATACAAGACTTAGAGTGCCGAAGATTAATCCAAACCTTTTCAGATGTTTATCAGTCTGAAATAAGTTAGCAGTTGATTTGGCTCTATTTATTGATTTTTTGGATTTTTTTTTCTTAGATTGGTTTTGTGTTATGTTCTCAATTGTCCTCGTATGTGCCTGCAGTTATGTTTTATATGTTTTAGAATACAACGGCAGGATATTAAATAAAAAAATAAAGTAAAATAACATACGTATCATGTGTGCGTCTTTGCTAATTAAAGATAAAAAGAACTGTTTCAAAACATCTAAGCCATAAAATTAAAATTTTAATCTTCGGTAAACTTTGGAGGTAATCAACGAGTAACGCAACGACCAGTTACCTCTACTGATTTTTCATTTTGACTATGATCACAAATTCACAACAGACATAGAGAAGAAAAACCATTGGCATAGTGCATTTATGGTAGCAATAGCTTCCAAGAAAAATAATAATTATTGAGATAGTGCTAGTTAACAGTTGCATTTGTAATAATAAAATTAACTCGCTATTGTTTGAAATACTGAGAGAATGAATATTTTCCAGGTAAATGCTAGAGATAGAGTTGACTCTTGAAGATTCATAATTATACTAATTATTTATAACAAGCCTGATAAATTTAGATTATCTTGGTCTTCAAAAGAAAATTATGATTCTTCTTAATTAGTGCCTGTGATGATAAGGGTCCTATAAGGTGGTTAGCAAAATATCATAGTATCTCACAAAATTATCATCACAAATTCTCCCACACTACAAACTCCAACCCCACACCACACAATTTGATGATACAAGTTTCTTTTTTGAGACAGGTAAAACCGTTGATATCATGACCAAATAGTAGTTAACTTTAGGTCATATATTCCTCAAATAAAAATTCATTCAAACCGTAGCTTTCTTTCGAGTATCAACTGTATAATTTTTCTATAATTTTTGTAATAATAATTTTTTCTTACATCTTTTTTGATTTTTAATATCTACAAACTACAAAGTGATTATGAGAATCTTAATTTGTTTGTCTTCGTGTAGAGATAAATGTTACAATGTAGAATAGAAAATACGACATGAGATTCGATTGGCTATGCCCCTATGCCTATTAAAGTAATAGCCACTGGATCCAACAAGTTCCGTCGGTAGGTTCATTTTCTTTTGATGCTTTTGGGGGTTTTTTCCTCGAGCAGTGTAAGTTGCTTATTTAAGCAAATATTATGCAAGGGGGAGAAAAAAAAGATAACCGTCTTTCATCGTAAATCATCAGTAAGTAGTACTCTTCGTTCTAAGTTATAGATAAATTTTTTATTATTAGTTATCTATCTCAAATCTAATTGTTAGACAGTTATTTTTATATATACTCTTATTAATAACTAAAATAAATTAAATATTTCTAGTTTTTATAAAAAGGAAGGATAATATAAAAAACTATAAACTTTTATAACTTTTATTTTTTTAATCTAACATTGTACAAACCTATTTTATGCCTATATAACTTAGATGGAAGGAGTAAAATTTGCTCGTGTATAGTCCGAAGGAGTTGCCAAAATTTGTCGGGGTTTATCTATTTAACGGTGAAATTTGTTTTATTCTTACAACTCCCATAAAATTTAATAACATGTCGTAGCATCTTTAAAAAATCATCAAATTATTCTAATCTCTATCTTTTTTTTTCTTTTTTTTTTGCTACCTTAGTATGTAGTTCACTATAATCCATGTGGAAGACTATCCTACGATAGTTCAAAGGAAGAATCTTTTAGTACAATAATCATTATCTCAGTCTTTACTCTATAGTACCATAATCTCAGCCACTGATATTAGAGGCCACAATTTTTCAGCAGAGATCGGGCCTGCAAATATTGACCTTTAGATAATATTATGCGACCTTTATTTGGACTAGTTAGTGGCCAGTACACTCTATAATTTATATGGAAGAGGGGAATACTATCCTATGTTAACTGAAAAGGAAGATTTTTTGTTGTTGAAAGTAAGAGTCTACAAATGAGATCCTACTCGCCCCATCTCTTTGATTGGTTGAAGGCAAGGGGAGGAGGTTGTCTTAGTTCAACTTGGTCCTTGGCCAAATCTCGGATGTGAATATTTAGATCTTATGTATTTCCTTTTCCCCACCAATTCTAATAAAAGTCTACAACTTTAAGCACAATGTTTGTATATATGTAACTCACTCACTAGTGACTACTCCTCCAACGCTAAAATTGAGAAAACTAGAATGAAAAAACTAGTTTATTGATAGATTGTAAAACATATAGAGTTTGTTACAGGACAAGACTCCTATACAAAAAGAAAGAAGAATATTTGTACTAAAAGGTTAACTAATACAGACAACTGACTGGTGTAGGTAGAATCATTAGATTCTTCATAATAGAATCATTACTAACTATAATAGAATCCGTTAATGACAGTTGTAGACAACTGTTATAACAAATATGGACATTAGTTCTCATAGCCCCCCCTCAAACAAGACAAGAGAACACTTGAGAAGTTTGTGCTGACATAAGAGAAAAGCTGTAGAAGGTAATCCCTTTGTGAATATATTAGCAACTTGATCTGCAGAAGGGATGAACTTCACTTCAATTGAACCAGCAGTAACAAGATCTCTAATGAAATGATATTCTAGCTCAATATGCTTTGCACTGGAGTGATAAACATGATTTAATGTTAAACACTTAGCACTCATATTATCACATAGCAAAGTGAAAGGTTTTGACAGAGATATGCCCAATTCTTCAAGAAGCATAGAAGTCCACATGACATCAGTAGCAAGAAGAGATAATACCTTGTATTCTGCTTCAGCAGAAGACTTTGCAATAGTGGGAAGTTTCTTTGAAGACCAAGAAATAAGAGAGTCACCCAGAAAAAAAATAATACCCAACACTGGATTTTCTTGTGTCAGGGAAACCAACCCAATCTGAGTCAGAAAAACCTGTCAAAGTCAGATCTCCAGCATGCACGACAATACTACAACCTAAGGACCCTTTGAGAAATCTTAGAATCCTCTTAACCAGAAGAAGATGGACATCAGTTGGATTTTGCATAAATTGACTGACATAACTGACTGCAAAAACAAGATCGGGTCTAGTCATGGTCAAATATTGCAGAGAACCTACCAAGCTCCTATAATCTGCAGGTGTCTCAATTAAATCACCATCCAAACTGATACTCTCTGTCCTTTTACCACTGGTGTCTTGCATGGTTTTGCTTCTAGAATTTTTGATCTTGTTAACAAGTCTATAATATACTTTTTTTGAGTCAGAGTAATAGTGCCATCATTATCATTTCTAACAACTTCAATGCCCAAAAAATAGTGAATGGGACCTAAATCCTTCATTGCAAATTGTGTACTCAAGCAAGCTATTAGAGAGTCAATCAAAGAAGCTGAATTTGCTATAAGTAGAATGTCATCTACATAGAGAAGGAGAATTAGGCAATCTGAACCTGAATTGGATAAGAACATGGAATTATCTGTAGCAGATTTAATGAATCAATTATTTAGCAAAAAGGAGAAAAACCTATCAACCAGGCCCTTGGGGCTTATTTAAGACCATATAGTGATTTCTTTAAATGGCAAACATGGGTTGGTCTTGAGACATCAACATAACCTTGAGGTTGACTCATATACAGATCTTCAGATAGAACACCATGTAGAAAAGTTGTTGAAACATCAAGTGTTTGACCATCCAATTATTTGTCAAAGCAAAAACCAGAACAATTCTAATTGTTGTAGATTTCACAACAGGACTATAAGTCCCATTATAATCCACACCTTCTTCTTGATGATAGCCCTTTGCCACTAGTCTTGATTTGAACCTTTAAATAGAACCATCTGCTTTGAGTTTAATCTTATAAACCTATTTTGAACCAAGTACATTCATGTCAGGGAGATATTCGTCTAAATCCCATGTATCATTATCTTATAAAGCATTATATTCTTCATCCATGGAAACAACCCATCTAGGATCTTTATAAGCAGTTTTGTAAGTTTTGGGTTTTATAAGTGTTGAAAGAGATGAAGTAAAGGCTATAGGAATAGGATGTTTCAAGGTTGTATAATGAAACAAAATCAGAAGATAAAGTTTTAGGTAAATGAATACCTGTTTGAGACCTTGTAAGTCTCCTTGATATAATGGTAGAAATTGTTGTAGCTTGCTGATGCAGATGAGCAGGCTATAGCCTATATGGAGGCTAAAGACCCGAGTGTCGTAATTTAGCTCCAGAAGGGTCCAATTTTATTGGAAACGGGCCAACGATCAAGACATGACAGGACTCCATCCTCTCATGGTCTTCAGTTTATCAGTCAAATTCCATCGTTTAGGGCTTTAACCAGGCGTTTTTACTATTTTAGGAAAGTTTTTATTTTGTTAATAACTACTTCCTTAGGAATCCGTTTGGGTCGCCGTTTGCAGCAAATAATTTTATTTTATGAGTACTTTCATTATTTTAGGTCGACCAAAATTTGCCAAAAATAGCAAATTAGGGTTTGAGTCGGTTTAGGGGTTTTTTCATCCTTTCTTGACTAGCAAGTTAGGGTTTTTCCCCAAGTTTATAAAAGAGTCATCCATATATTATTTTAGGCAGTTGAATTTGATTAATAAGAATTATTTTCTTAAACTTGTTCAAGTTTAATCGATTATTATTTATAGTCGGGAAACCGAAGTCTAAATAATTATCGTTGTTCACAGTCGATATTCCTAGGAATATTTGAAGTCTGAACAAAACCTCTCTTTTATTCTTTTTCTATATTATCCGCTGCATCAGTTGGTATCAGGGCCAAGTCGATTCTAAGGTTGATAAGATGCCACCAAGAGTAGCAATCGATCAGTGTCGAGGTCGAGAAGGTTTCATTCCATGGAGATCTAGAGAAGAATTCATTGAAGATGTCCAAGGTTTGCTGGGTCGGTTTAACCTTCATAAGGAAGAAGAAGATGATAACGCTAACCCTTTTGCTAGAGGGCATCGCGAAGGTAGAATAAATCAACGAGAGGATTCTGATCGCTGGAAGGCAGGAATAAAAGTAGAGATCCCAGAATTTTATGGTGGTTTGGAACCGGAAGAGTTTCTCTCCTGGTTGAATACGGTTGAGGAAGTATTGGAATTCAAAGAAGTACCAGATAACAAACGAGTTTTGTTGGTAGCGACTATGTTTCGAAGGACGGCTAATTCGTGGTGGCAACAACACAAGCTGCTATGCAGTCGCAAAGGACAACAAAAGTTAGTATCATGGGAGAAGTTGAAGAAACACATGAGAACACAGTTTTTACCACATAACTACATTGGATTGATGTACCAGCAACTGCAAAACCTACACAAGGGAGTACGTTTTATAGACGATTACACCAAGGAGTTTTACCGACTCCTTTCTCTTAACGACTTTTCAGAGTCAGATGAGCAAAAATTCACTCGCTATATAGGTGGTCTCCCTCAACAATATCAGGATACACTCAATATGTTTGATAGCTGCTCTACTTCGGATGCACATCATAGAGCAAGGCATATAGAGAAACAAGTAGGGAGTAGAAGCTTAAATTGGGGTATCAATGTGGCAGCATCTCCAGCAAGTAACCGCAGTACTTCAACACCTAGTACTGCTAGTAAACCTAATTCTTCGTCAACACCAAATAAAACCCCAGTTACCACTTTTGGAGGTAGGTGTAATAAGTGCGGAGAATATGGGCACAAAGCTAGTGACTGTCAAAAAACAGAACGAGCGAACAAGGTATTTTTTACTAAAAACGACCGTGAAGAAGATGGCTGGGTAACTGATTACGAAGAGGATCATGAGGATGATTCTGACCCTGTCGATGAAGTATTTGCTGGAGATAAAAGAGTGAACTTGTAGTTAGAAGAAGTTTTCTCATTCCACAAAAAGATGAGGTCGACAGCTGGTTGCATAACAATATATTCCAGTCGAAGTGTACGATCGAAGGAAAAGTTTGTCGTCTAGTTATTGATCCTGGAAGTTGCGAGAATATTGTTGATGAAGAGGTCGTGAAACGATTCAAGATGGAAACCAAGGCACATCCATATCCATACAAGCTTTCTTGGCTTAAGAAAGGGAATGATGTAAAAGTAAACAAACGTTGCTTGATTTCTTTTTCAATTGGTAACAAATATAAAGATAAAATATGGTGTGACGTTACTAGTATGGATGCTTGTCACTTGTTGTTGGGTCGTCCATGGGAGTTTGACAGGAAAAATAGTCATGACGGGTATAAAAATACCTACAGTTTTTTATGGAACGACGTACGTATAATACTTGTACCCATTAAAGAGATTGCACCTACACCAACTACTGGGAAGCTACCAATCTCTTGTCGTTTAAGCAGTTTGAAGATGAGGTAGAAGACGTAGGTGAATTGTATCCGTTGATTGGCAAATAAGAACAACATGATGAAAGTATTATTCCCATTGCAGCTCAACCTTTAATTAAGGAATTTATGGATGTTTTTCCTAACGAGTTGCCGGACGAGCTACCACCTCTCCGGGATATACAACATCGTATTGATCTCGTTCCTGGATCAAGCTTGCCAAATAAAGCGCATTACAGAATGAGTCCTAAGGAGCATGAAGAACTTCGTCGTCAGGTGGAAGATTTGCTACATAAAGGATTGATCCGACAGAGTCTAAGTCCTTGTGCAGTACCAGCTTTGTTGATTCCAAAGAAAGATGGAACGTGGAGAATGTGTGTTGACAGTCGAGCCATCAACAAAATCACAGTCAAATACCGTTTTCCAATTCCCAGGTTGGATGACTTGTTAGATCAGTTGTGTGGAGCAAAGGTGTTTAGCAAACTCGACCTGAAGAATGGGTACCATCAGATCAGAATTCATGAAGGTGATGAGTGGAAGACTGCTTTCAAAACTCGAGAAGGATTATATGAGTGGCTGGTTATGCCATTCGGGTTGACTAATGCGCCAAGTACATTCATGCGTGTCATGAATCAAGTACTCAGAGCCTTTATCGGTACTTTTGTGGTTGTTTATTTCGATGATATTCTTCTTTATAGTGCTAACATGGACTTGCATGTTCAACATCTTCGAGAAGTGCTCTCAGTTCTATGCAGGGAGAAATTATTTGCGGCCATCAAAAAGTGTTCATTCATGACAGATCGAGTTTTATTTCTCGGTTACGTCGTCACCAAGGATGGAATCAAGGTAGATGAGTCCAAGGTTTAAGCTGTGAGAAACTGGACTACACCTATTACATTACACGAGGTAAGGAGTTTCCATGGTTTCGCTTCTTTTTACCGGCGTTTTATTCCCCACTTCAGCACCATCATGGCACCCATTACTGAATGCATGAAAGGAGGAAATTTTTCATGGTCTAAGCAAGCTGACGAAGCCTTTGAAGCTTTCAAGACAAAGCTGATAACTGCACCACTATTGGTGTTACCTGATTTCAGTAAGCCGTTTGAACTACACTTTGATGCATCGAAGGTGGGAATTGAAGCTGTTTTAAGTCAGGAAGGACGACCTGTAGCGTATTTCAGTGAGAAATTGAATGGTGCTAAGCTCAACTATAGTACTTATGACGTGGAGTTTTATGCTATAGTTCAAGCCTTGAAGCATTGGCGTCACTATCTAATTCATAATGAGTTCATTATGTTTTCTGATCATGATTCTTTGAGGCACATCAACAGTCAAGAGAAGCTTTCTTCTAGACATGGTAAGTGGGCTAGTTATCTGCAAGAGTTCACTTTTGTAATGAAGCACAAAGCTGGGTCGCATAATCAAGTTGATGATGCCTTAAGCTGAAGGAGTATGATACTCAACACCATGCAAACTGAGGTAATAGATTTTGACTCATACTCTGACCATATTCTAACCGATCCGAACTTTGCGGAGATTGTGGATGATATCAGTTCAGGCAAACGAAGTGATTACCTTATGCATGAAGGATTTCTCTCCAAAGGTAACCAATTGTGTATTCCTGATTCTAGTCTCCGTTTGAAGATTATTAAGGAGTTACATGACGAGGGGCACATGGGAAGGGATAAGATTTTCCAACTTGTTTCGAAGTCATATTACTGGCCAACAATGAGACTTGAAGTTGCTAAATTCGTGGATAGATGTCGAATCTGTCAAGTTTCAAAAGGAAAAGCAATTATGCAGGGTTGTACATGCCATTGAAAGTTCCAAGTCAACCCTGGGAAGATTTGAGCATGGATTTTGTATTGGGTTTACCTTGAACTCAGAGGGGACATGATTCAGTATTTGTAGTTATTGACCGTTTTTCAAAAATGTCCCATTTTATTGCTTGCAAGAAGACTACTAATGCACTGAAGGTAGCTGAATTTATTCTTCAAGTGTATCTTCTACGTGGATTGCCATGTTCAATTGTTAGTGATCGAGACACAAGATTCCTTAGTTATTTCTGGAAAACCTTGTGGAAAATTAGTTAATACAAGGCTTAACTTCAGTAGTGTGTATCATCCTCAAAGTGATGGAAAAAAAGAGGTTGTGAATCGTTCGTTGGGTGATATACTACGGTGTATGGTTGGATGGGATCAGAAACTTTGCCAAGATGAATTTGCATTTAATCGTTCAGTAAACCGTAGTCTGGGCATGAGTCCGTTCGAGGTTTTTTATGGCTACAATCCACGAGCACCAGTAGATTTAGCACCGGTTCCTGATCTGAAGAGAATTGAAGTTTGTGCCGAAGAACGTATCCAACATTTGCAACAGGTTCACAAGTTGGAAGAAGAACAGTTGCTTCGAGCTAATGAGATGTATAAGGAGGAGGAAGATAAGAAACGCAGAGTTGTGGATTTTGCAGTAGGAGATTTTGTGTGGGCAGTATTGACAAAAGATCGTTTTCCAGTTGGCGAGTATAACAAACTGAAGGCGCGCAATATTGGTCCCTTGGAAATTGTCGCGAAGATTAATCATAATGCCTACAAGTTAAAGCTTCCAAGTCATATGCGGACTTCTGATGTTATTAATGTCAAACACTTGGTGTCGTATAATGGTGATAATTCTGATGATGACCAAGAAAATTCGAGGGCGAATTTCTCTCAACCCCGGGAAAATGATGCAGATGAGCAGGCTATAGCCCATATGGAGGTAAAGACCCGAGTGTCGTAATTTAGCTCAAGAAGGGTCCAATTTGATTGTAAACGGGCCAACGATCAAGACATGAAGGACTTTATCCTCTCATGATCTTCAGTTTTTCAGTCAAATTCCATCGTTTAGGGCTTCAAACAGGCGTTTTTACTATTTTAGGAAAGTTTTTGTTTTGTTAATAACTACTTCGTTAGGAATCCGTTTGGGTCGCCGTTTGCGGTAAATAGTTTTATTTTATGAGTACTTTCATTATTTTAGGTCGGCCAAAATTTACCAAAAATAGCAAATTAGGGTTTGAGTCGGTTTAAGGGTTTTTTCATCCTTTCTTGACTAGCAAGTTAGGGTTTTTCCCCAAGTCTATAAAAGAGTCCTCCATGTATTATTTTAGGCAGTTGAATTTGATTAATAAGAATTATTTTCTTAAACTTGTTCAAGTTTAATCGATTATTATTTATAGTCGGGAAACCGAAGTCTAAATAGTTATCGTTGTTCATAGTCGATATTCCTAGTAATATTTGAAGTCTGAACAAAACCTCTCTTTTCTTCATTTTCTTTATTATCCGCTGCATCACTTGCTCAACTGAGTTATTAGTTGTTGAAGAAGAATATCCAGGTGGTTCTCCCGAAGTATGAGCATTTGCAGAACATAAGCATCAATAATGTTGGTTGTATCTGAAATATAATGACTCATTTCTGATGCAGCTGAGATAATTGCATCTTGAATTATCATAGTCACTGAAGTAGGAGGAGTTGCAGTTGAAATTGAACAACCAGTTGAAGCAAAGGGAAATATAGATTCTTTAAATGTTATATTCCTTGAGATGTAAATCTTTTTGAGTTGATTATCAAAACACTTATACCCCTTGTGAGAATAACTTTAGCCTAAAAGGGTGCACATTGTTGATTTTGGGCTAAATTTATCTTTCCTAGTTGCAAATAAATTTGGTTAACAAGCACAACCAAAGGTTTTGAAGAATGAGTAATCTGGTACTCTATGAAATAAATTTTCATAAGGAGATTTGTAAAACTCAAAAGTTTAGGAGGAGTTCTATTTATAATGTATGCAGCTGTTAAAAGGGACTCAATCCAAAATATGTTTGGTAATGTAGCTTGGAAAGCAAAGTATTACCCATACCTGTCACATGCCTATGTTTTCTTTCTGCTACTCCATTTATTGAGGAGTATTTGGACAAGAACAAGACACCAAAATTCCACATTCTGCCAGAAAATCACCAAATTATCCCTTGACCAATTCATATGCACCATCTGCTTGAAAAATCTTGATAGAAGAAAACAATCTTAAAATGTTTGAAGCAGGTAAGACTTTCAGTTTTAAGATTCATTGGATATACCCAATTGAACATACTATAATCATCTATGAAAGTGATATAATATCTATACCCTGAACATGAGACTTCAGGTGCTGGACCGTATCACAATGTACAAGTTCAAGTGGTGTTGATGTATATCTTGAGTACCAACAAGCTTGATGCATTGTTTTTGTTGTAAGTGCTTAAGAACTTTATCTGAAAGACGACCTAGTCTTCTATGCCAGACTGAAGGTGATGCTGTAATGGAGGAGAAAGAAACAAAAGGTTGTTGTTTATCCATAGTAGTCTTGATTGGATACAAGTTATTCTCCCCCCCTCTATCCAATATAGCTCCAGAATCCAAGTCTTTGATCTCATAACCAGATGGATCAAAAGTTATAGAACATGAGTTATCCTTCACAAATTTCCCAACTGATAGGAGACTCTGTGCTATTTGAGGCACATAGAAAACCTCTTTTAACTTGAAATCTGAACTAGGAGTTGGCAAAATAGAATGCCCAGTAAGAGAAATGGGTAAATAGTCACCATTTCCTACCATAATTATATCTTGACCAAGATATGGCCTAACAAATTGAAGCAAATTTGAATCATTACTCATGTGAGTAGTTGCACCAGAATCTGGCAACCACTGAACAACATCAGATGCAATAGACGAAGTAGTTGTAGCAGCACGCACTTGAATGCCAGAGAAAGCCAGATATTCATTTTCTGGAGATTCATAATAAGTATCTTCTTGAGGAGAAGAATCTTCACAAAGATGAAAGCCATTAAATGTCTTTCCTATTGTTGCTGCAGGTGTATGCTTAGGGGTAGTATATCGATATGAACATTTAATAGCAGAATGTCCTACTCTTTTACAAATTTTGCAGAGAACATTAGAGTAATCAGCAAAACTATGAGAAATCTTTGCCGAACTAGATCCTCTCTCAAAAATAGACTTAACATTAGAATATAAAACCTTAGATGGTGCATTTTTATGAAATGAAGGCTTAGAGTGCTGATTACCTGTCTTCTTGGTATAGAAAGCACAAGTACTAGTTGGATTAAAAAAAACACCATATGTAGGAACTGAATCTTGTCTACTGACAATCCATTGTTCATGATTCAGGAAACGAGACCTTAAGCCAGCAAATGTAAATGGTGTGTCTCTATTTTGAACCATAATAATGAATTGATCAAATTCTGGACCTAATCCATTAAGAGTATACATTACAAGATCCGTATCTGAGATAGTATCTCAGATACGGATCAACGATTGGATCTGCATCTTCCATAATAAATAGTTCTTGGAATTGAGTTTCAGAGATACAATGTTGATTAAGTACGGCAGAGTTACAGCAGAAAAAAAAAAGATGACTCTTTGTTTTGCGACGCCATATCCTTGATGTACTCTTTACACAGGATTGTCTTAACTCGTTTGAGCAATATAGCTCTGATACCAAGAAGCGAACTAAAGATTGAATAACAAAGAATACTTTTTACTCTCTTGAATTATATCGAGCATATTACACAACATTTTATAAAGGATGAGTATATAACTTTCTAAAGATAAGTATGTATATTATATGGAATGAGTATAAGAATTTATAAACATAAACCTGCAGAGATATTCTGGGATCAATTTGTGTCCTTCTTTAACAGATCTGAAGTATCTTCCCCAACGGTCAATTGATCCTTATTAGATACTAATCCTGAAACTTAAGGGCGTGTTTGGTATGAATTTTAAAAACAGTTTTTTGTTTTTAAAATCCATAAAAACAGAAAAAGGGAAAAAACGTGTTTGGTGGAGGTATTTTCAGAAAACGTTTTCCATCAGTTTTATGTTTTTAAAAATGAAAAAACAAAAACAATTTTAATCGTTTTCCGTGTTTTCCTTTTTCTTCTTCTTTTCATTTTTTCTGCCTTCTCTCTCTCGCCTCTTTCACTTTTTTTTTCCTCTTTTTTCTCCCTCACCAACTTGTTTATACTGATTCACAATCATTTTTCACAATCAGTTGAATATTGGTTTTGGTTTTGATTTGGAATAATAGTTTGTATCTAATAAGAAATTGCAGAGATGAATCTTAAGGTTCATCTAAAGAGATGATGTCGCTGTTGATGAAATTGGAGAGATGGGTTTCATGGAATTAAAGAAGAAAAAATATCTGGTTGAGTGGGTGAAGTCAAGATTGAAATTACAAGGTAATGGTAGAGAAGGCTAGAATCGAGAATGAAAAGAAGATGATGTTGATAATAAAGATTGGTGGTGGTTAGCGGTGGAAATGGTTTAGTAAGAGTTATTGATGCTGCTTTTGAATTAAATAGAGCAAGAGATGGATCAGTTCAATGTTGTGATGCAGCTCGAATTTAGAATGGGTCGTTGATGGTGTTGGGTTTGCTGTGTTAATACGAGTGGATGAATCTGAGATGGTAAGTGGTGCTGCTATGTGGTGCTGCTATTGTTGATTGGTGGTGCTGGTGGATGGATTTTGGAGTTTGTTAGTAATGTTAGCGAGTTGAGAAAAGGGATCTGATACTTCTTAGAAGAATCGAACAAGGGTGTTAGCAACTTTTGTTGAAGCCAAGAAGTTGGATAAGCAACATTAAAGCTACTATGGGATTTCAAATCATTTCCCCTCTAAATTTCCTGTTGATTTTGTCCATTTTTCGTTTTAATGAAATGTCGAATCAAATTTTTGATTATAAAAAAAGAAATGTCGAAACTCTTCTCAGAGTTGAATCAAATATGTGATTATAGTAATGGGTTTTGGTTATATTACTAGAAATTTGTTCTGTGGTTGATTTTTTTCTTCAAATTTTGGTTAATTTTAACCTATGTTTTTTTCAGGTATCATCGGTGGGTTTTTGGAAATCAACCAATTTGTTCAACAACTCAGTGATTTTGGGGTTCGTAATCCTTTTTTAGTTTCAAATTACATGTTTCTTTTTGTCAATTCTGTGATTTTAGTTTAGTTTTGTATGATTTAGTTAAGTTTTGTATGTTTAGTATCATGTATATGGTAACTTATGGTGAAATTGTTCCATGTTTAGTTCTGTGAGTTCACATCTTGTTTAGTATCATGATTTTTTTTCAATTTTGTATGTTTAGTAGATCATCTTACTTTGTGTAGTTGAGTTTTCAAGTTTCTTGTTAGTATGAATAACTTCGATTAATGTATGGATGTTAGCATATAATATTTTTAGGTTTCAAACATGGCTCTGGTGAGGATTCTCTACACATATCAAGGCATTGCCCATTCATATCACTAGATTAAATCTCCAAATCTCATCATCTAATTAATCTCACCAAAATAAACGACATTTTCAAGTTAACCCCAACCTTATAGTTTTCAGTCACACACTGCTTGGAGTCATCTGATATGTTTGGTTCACACTGAATTTTTTATTTTTGTTTTTGTTGTTGTTTTCTTATGTTTTGTCCTGTTATTTAGGTTTTGTTGGTTCATATCTTGCTACTCACTCGACTTAACTCGTTTCTTAATTGTTTTTTCTATAGATTGTTGGAGGTGTTGACACCAGTGCCACTGAGACAAAGGGAACTGTCGTCATTCACAGTGTTGAGCAGGTTAGATATTGAAGCAAAAGACTTTAACCTTAACCCCTAGATATTTAAGGTTGAAAAGAACTTATAGAGAGAGATATTTTAGTGTACATAGATAGTCAGTTTGAATTCAGCGTCAATCCTTAGTTATTTCTAGTAGATTAGGCAGCCACCATGCATATGGATGAGACACAGGAATATCATAAATCTAGCCCATTTTACCTGGTTGCAGCATTTTATGTTTCTGACAACAATTGGGCATTTCTCTACTATTATTAATTAGCGCATAAAAAACGTTCATTTGGACCGTTAAACTGAATCTAAGGGTGAGAATGGGTGCAATGAATATGCTAATTTCATTTTTGATGATATACTCTGATTTTGAACTGCACTTAGTTTAAATGGGTGATTGAAGTACCTGACTGTAAACTTAGAAACATACATAATTGTATTAGTGTTTTCTATTCTATCTTACCTTTACATTTCAGTGCCTGTCTACCTGATTTTTTTCTTGTTTTACTTCATTTGCATTTAGTTCTATTTTTTGTAAGCTATTTGCCTTCATATCCAGGCTTGTCTTCTCTACCTGCCCTCCTTGTATCTGAATTTCTTAATCTGCAGGACAATTTTTACTCCCAACAATAGTCGTTTCTTTCCTGACAATTTTCGTGTTTCCTTTATCTAGCACTTTGTATTTGCTATCTAGTCTATTTCCAATTGCAGGTTAGTGGGTATTTCTTGTAGTCCTCTGGCTATTTGATGGAATTTTGATGTAGGTCGGTGACTACTTTTTTGAGATATGACCTGTACCGTTCATAATGTTCGTATAAACTTCCATCAATGGACACCACGGTCCTCTTCTCATTAGTACCCTGCATATCTTGTTTCATTTTCTTAAGAATTGCAACAATGCCTGCACCAGCGAATCGTGCTGCTCTTTTGACAACAGTATCGATCACCTCTACAACAGTTGTTCTCGCGGCTAAGGTGGTCTCTACCTGTTCACAAATTTAAACGGAACTTGTTCGGAAATACCGTAATGAAAGGACGTAACACAGTTTAATTTCATTGATGATTTGAAGTAGAACATTCGTCAGTCAGTCGGGAATTCGTAATCACAGACAAGATAATTCAAGGAATAATAAATTATTTAGTCAATTTATGGCGGAGGATCTCATAGTGGCAGATGAATAAGACGCAAGTACTAGTCAAGAAAGCACAACAATCGACAGTGATGTAAGTGCAGCGAATATTGAGTTGATGAACAATGTTAGAGATAACATAACAGGGACAATGTGGCTTTATCATCAACGTCGACATCACCACCAACGCGCTTAGCTTGTACAAATATAAAATTGTTGTAATATGTGAAGTATTTGTGCAAGCTTATAACTAATTTTGAATTGTTTTGAAAAAGCTTATAACTATTTTGAATTATCAATTTTAACTTATAACTAATTTTTGAAAAATGTGTTTTTAAAAACAGTCATATCAAACAGTTTTATAAAATTTATTAGAAAATAAAAACAAGGAAAAAGAATATGTTTTAACTAGAAAATAATTTTTGGAAACAGTTTTATAAAATGATACCGCGCCCTAATTCTCTTGAGTACAAATGTCTCTACTTTTTATTAGTTTAACATTTTTAATTCCAAAGTGGTATTATTACAAACATCTCTTTTAGAAATAGTATGTTCTACTTTAATTTTCTTACTTCTATTTAAAGATGTTGGCTAAAAATGACTTGGTTCTTGCTTTTGTCACTGGTTTCACATTTCCACACAGTTGCTTAAACAAAACCCACACTAGAGAGAGTAGGTTTAGAGAGGGTTTTGGTCTTACTATGCTTTAGGAGTTTCTGTTTTGTCCAACCCCATCATTAGAAAAGCAAGAATTAAACAAGGAAAAAAGAAACCCTCTCTCTCTTTATAAGACTCAAGTGTAACTAACATTACCACATTAGCACCAAAAACCCTCACTCTTACTTACTAACTCTTCTCACAGATAGATTTTCAACTTCCATTATTAGTGAATGGACATCCAAGGAAATGTTCCTCTTAGCTTGGCTTATTACTACCAAGGAAAGGTAAACAAATATCTCTCTTCTCTTCTTATGGAATGATGGGTTCTATCGTTTGAAGAATTTGAGTTTCATTTCTTGATTTGGAGAAATTGATGTTGATTTCTTTAAGTTTTTTCTTTCATGGGTTTTGTTTGTTTTTGAAGATTCAATTGTGCATTACATAGTAATGGAGTGTTTTCTTACCTGGGGTTTGACTGTTTTGACCATTATTCAATTGTTCACACTACAGAATATGGAGGAATTAAGGCAATCTCTATTATACACAACTCTAGAGCTAGAGACAACAAGGTTAGCAGCACAAGAGGAGATAAGGAAGAGAGATGAACAAGTGATTCATCTTGAAGATCTCTTAAACAGAGCAATCACAGAGAAAAATGAAGCCGAAGAAAAATGTCAGAAACTTTTGATGGATAAACTAGTCCTTGTACAACAGACCACTCCACTCTCTGGAATTTCAAGTATTGAAGATGAACAACGAAGAGGAGGAGGTGGAGACTCTAATACCGTGATATCGTCATCCGACTGCGAAGAAAGCATTGTTTCATCTCCGTTTGCTGTCGACCCTTTTCATTCAGAGATACTAAAAGGGGTTTCGGAGAAGCCTTTGCCAGAGAAAGGGAAGCTTTTGCAAGCGGTAATGAAGGCGGGGCCGCTTCTTCAAACACTCCTCCTTGCTGGGCCAATCCCCCAGTGGCAACACCCACCTCCACCACTCAATTTCTTCGAGAGACCACCAGTGATCTGCCCTTCTTCACCTCATTTTCTATATCATCATGACTCTTCTATTGTCAACATTACAAGTACTAACAACAGCAATAGTCATGGTAGTTTCCCTAACAAGAAGAGATCTTTAGTCATTGGTGATGGTTCTGATATTTCTTCCAAGAATCCCAAGTACCAAAGTAGTGCTTTGCATTGACAATCAAACAAATTCTACTTCTAAACCCCTAGAATTTCAGTATGATTTTACCTAATCTTATAGCTTGTTAGAATAGTCAGAAGAACATTTAGTATATAAGCTTCCGAGGCTTGGACATTCTTTTTTTGCAAATCGGTTTTCAAGAAGAGCCAGGTCCTATGTGCTTTAACATCTTTTTGCATCTTTTTCTTTTGGATCAGAACGAAATAGATGGTTAGTAACTTAGTATGCAACAGAATTGTATAGTAGATTGTCTTAGAGAATAGTAATGATCCCAACTTTAATTCAAGAAGCAATTGAGTAAGAGTGAGAGAGATTGTTGTATGTTTTTTTTAGCTTATCTTTGTGATTTAAATTTTGTTTATTTTGATCTTAATTTCCCCCTGCTCTGTATGTTCTCAGAAATGGCTTTTGATTTCATTTCATCACCAAAGATTGTGTTGTTTTTTTTTTGTTCTCTTCTCAATATATGAGGTGACATTGTTTTTATTATTTCATTTCGTTACACTGTAAATTGTTTTTTGGTTTTTATTTCGTTTCCCATCTGAATTCGAAACTCATCAGCTTTTTAATTTACTACTAAACGATTCATAAATAAAAATATGTTGAGAAAGACCGGTAGCTCAAGGTTTGATATGTGATCTAATTGTGGGTCATCCAAATCGGTATCAAAGATCTACAATGAGAACTACTACTGATCTTCCTTTGTGTTTTCTTATATATAATTTGTCTTTCTTACTTACTTTAAAGCAAATATAAAAATGATTCAAAAGATGAAGAATGTAACCGTACATACTCCCATATAACCGAACAATACAAACCCTACCAACCTAATAGTCAAATTTACTATTACAAGCAGGAGATTCTGCTTTAGTGGGTTTACCCTTTTCTTTTTATGGACAGTGACTTTGACTTGACCCACTTTGAGATTATACTGGTGGGAGTGGTTAAACTACAACCCTTTCAGATGCATTATTCTGTTACTAGAGTTCAGCCACATGCCACAACTAAGAATCTATGCAGAATTAAGCATTTCATGGAGACTTAAGTTTTAAGTGTAAAGACTAAAAACAAGTTGGTACTGTAGTAGGTTCATATATCAACATACCAGAACAATTCAAAATCTCAAGTTGAAGTAGTACTCGCGCACATAGTGGCAGTGGAGATAATTCAGTGAGATTCAACGTTACCAGATGTAGAAGTCGATTGATTAACAAAAGACACGTTCCTGTGAGCTGTATCCAACTGCAGAGGATATTCAACAAGACTAGATTGGAAATTTGTCAAAACCATTCATTATGCATCAAGACTTTAAGCAATTCAGTTCCATATAAGATGATTGGGTAATGTGTGAATTGAGTAATGCTGTATGAACCACAAAAACAAACGATAAGAAGAACGTCTGAATCAAGATACATGCTGCACCAGCTAATGGATTCATATGTGAATTCACTTTACAGGGGGGTTGTCAGAATAAGGCCGTGTCCACGAGTGAAAGGGATGTGAGGAAACAACCCTTCGTTCAACCATAGCAGGGTATATATATGTACAAAGAATGTGTCGACTGACCATATAACAGCAAGATTACAAGTGGAACAAGTTATCCGTCTTTGAATCAGATTGAAGCAGGTCATATATATTAGGTAGCTTACGAGCATGTGTGACACCATAAGTCCTGTGGAGATGGCTGGCAAACACATTCCATGTAGCAGAGGAGTGAACAATACTCTAAAAGTTCACAGCCCTCTTTCAATCACATTATAGCTAGTCATATTAGCTTGCAGGGTTTGGGCTACAGCTCCAAGCCTGCCACTTCTTGTGGTTAGAGAATGCAGTCTATGTAATTATCGTATATACAGACGACTTACTCGATTTAGATCCGTGTCAAGCAGTGGTCGAATAAACTGCTGCGTAGGTGCACAACAAACCAAGTGTTCGGCCATGTTACATACTACTATCCATGAGGAATGTGACAGCATAAGACCTGAAAGACGGCAAAACATTTCATGAGGTAGAGGAGTGAACAGAAATTGTGAATGAAAAACTCGAATATCAGATGGTATTCAAAATCAAACAAGCAGTTCTTCGTGCTAACCAACACTGTATGACTCGGATCACCAATAACGCGTGTATGAGAGCCACTATCGAGAGGCCTTTACTTATATACGTAGTTGATATCAATATGGAGTGACAAAGGCAGAAATTTCTAGCAAAGAAAGAAAACAAAAGTGAAGTCTATAACATATATGAAACCTTGGATCATCAACATATGAGTGCAAAACAGATGCATCAAATGAGAAGACAAATAATCGATTGCTTCAGCTTTATGGCCGATTCATCAAGTAAAACAATAAACAAGAACATCAATCTCCCTGAGTCAGTGTAATGATTACATTTTCTTCTCATTTTCCTTTCATTACAATGTTCTTAAAATGTCAATGAATGTAATGAGAAGCTAATGCAGTAGTGATGTGATGACAAACCGAAAAGCAAATGTCCATTCTGAATAGCTGTGTTGCCTGTGCATGCACTTGATGAGAAAATCAACTCAATACTCTTGCTACCTAAACCTTTCAACAAAAATTAATACTTATAAACACACGACTTGTATTGCGAACTAATCCAATTATTGTTCGCCAATGCAGGTAACACAGAATAAACATAGAATTTGGTCTCCTGGAGTCACTGACTCACTGTAGTGAGTTACATTTCTCCCCATTTTGCCCTCAATGCTTTCTTCATAGAATGTCATCAGGACCGATCTATCCAGTAAAATCCATCTGTTCGGTAGTTAGGAGGAGCAACGAAGAGTTGTATTTGTATCCATCGAAATGAGTTAACAAAAGCGGAAAAACAAAATTAAAATCCTAGCTAGGTAACAGCTGCATAAGTATGTGACATGAGAATATACTCAACAGTCTTGCTACCGAAATCTTTTAAGGAAAATTTTAGACATATACATGCATCACCTAAATTCCGAAATTGAAAGCATTTTCCTTGGATTAATATTAAAAAGTTTACATTGTTAGTAGGTTATTCCCATATCTTTCCACTAAGATATACCGAGTTTTAACCTTAGGCCATGGATACCATCGCCCTACCAGTTTCCCATATTCACTTTCATCAATTGTCATTGCTAAGTCTTTCAAGATACTGCAGTGGTGTTGCTATATGCTTTTGCTCTTTACACGACATATCTAATTATGAATGAAATGAACAATTTCACCGTAAGGAATGAAATCAAACAGGCATCAAATGCATCACCCATTGATATTGGCGATTTTAATGCCCTAGAAAAATTAATGAGTTCTCGTTAGGAATTCAGAGGAGAGTCAAGAGGAAAATGGCATACCTTAACAATGACCGTATTTAGGGATTTTTGGCCTCTATTCATTGATTAGATTTGAAAAGTACTGGTCAGATTCTGGGTCTGCCTCTGTCTGAGAAATCTAACTAATACTATTAAATCCTTTTTTCACTATCGACATCTGTTTTGTTCTTAGACAGGGCGTTTGACAGATCTTTCTGTCCGTATTTATGTTTTCTGACTCAATGTCTGTGTGCCCACGTAAGACTGATTACATAGTACTATTGATATGGTTATCTTGGACAGTTATATGTCCATGTTCACGGGGCACACAGATAGCTGCCACTGCCACCAACATAATTGAAGAGGGGGACTCGATATACTGTTACATGATCTTCAAGCCCATGCGACCGTATATGATGAGTAGGCACTAGGGAGGACTTGATGTTTGCTGACTCGTAAGTGGCAAGTATCTATCTCATTTGTCCGGTCCAACTCATTTGAATCAGAATCAAATGACATTCCCCACGTATATAAATCACATTTGACGCAAGTGGCCAAATGAAGAAATGAACAACGGGGTAAAAAAAAAAAACACGAAAGCAATCATTTGTAGATGGATAAAAGAGTATGTTTGTTTTTAATATAGTAAAAACTCTATATAGTGATACTTGTTATGAATCTAGAAAATAAGGAAGAAAAGAACACAAAATAGGAAGAATAAAAAAAGAGAAATTCTTATTATGTGTGTAAAATACAAGAGTTTAAGCCTCTATTTATATAGATTGAAAACTTGGAGCCCAATTATATGGAAACCCTAATCTTAGATACATGGGCATCTTAGTCACTAAACTTAGGTTTATAACACTCTCCCTGATGACCATCGTGTCTAAGTCATTAAAATCATACCAGGAAAACTCAAAAGAGAAAAACCTGACATCGCGTAAGTATGTAAAGATTTAAAACAGTTCTGGACACGCAAATGTTGCCTCGTTAAAACCTTGACAAGGAAAATCAAGTGGAAAAAAACTTTGACGAAGGAAAAAGAGTACAACGCGATAAATCCAGTAAATGCACATTTGATGATGGCATTCCCCCTGATAAGTACTTCAATTAAATCTTGGCTTGCAAATCTTTGAGACGAGACTTTCCAATTTCGATGAACAAAGTGCCAAGATAGGAATACAATACAATACGTGAACAAAAACTGTGTTTGTGTTTAAACTTTATGTAGTTCAGAAAGACATTTAAATTCCTAGGAGATAGTTATGTTGATCTGGTCTAACAAAATGACCTAGTTAATGGTGGGAATCCACCAAATAACCAAAATTGATACAACTCCCCCTTGGATGACCACCATGTTGAATTAATTGCCTCACCAAGACCTTGCAGTAAAACCCAATGGGATAAAATCTGGACGAAGGAAAAAGAGCACAATATCAACATTTTGAATAAAAATTTAACATCATCAAGATGTTTCCTCAATAATACTTTGCCAGGAAAAACACATGAGACAAAACCTGAAGCGAAGGGAAAAAAGTACAAGTTTTGACGATGTATGGTTATTAACTCAACTACATGAGTATTGTAAAAAAGAAGCATCAAAGTAGAATTATAGTCTATTTAATAGACAAGTTTTATGCAAGCATAATTCTGAAACTGAGCAAATCAAGAAATTGTAGAAATTATGTTGCTAAAGCGTGGAGTTGTGTATTTTTAAGGACTCCTCAAGAGACCTGTAAAGTTAATATCATCAACTGATTAATCCGGATTTTTGGTTTTGTACCCAATTTCTAAAACCACATAAAGGATTATTATACCTGACATAGTCGAGTCGGGTGGCTTCCTAAGTATAATTTGAATCCTCCATGGGTTAGAAATTTGAATATGCTCTCCGACCACACTTCTTGTGTAAATGAAATACAAGTCCTTCAAGGACTATCACGCCTAATACATCATATAAGGAGAACAACGTATTTTTGAACCAATCCTAGGGTTTGAACATATAACCCTCAAATCGTTTTAGAACGATCATATTTCTCGAAGAACGTATTTTGACGACACCAACCTGTAATTAATAGGCTTGGCAATTTTAAGGTGTTAAGTATTGGATCCAAAATTGCGTCAATCAAGAGATTAATCCAACCTAATTTTGGTTGTATGCCAACCAATCACATATGTCGATATTTCTCTGCAGAGGGGTTAACAACCACCATCTTTTATTATTTCAGTAGCTATTGTGAATAATCGACAATCATATTAGCTTAGTATGATCCCACTTAATTCTCAAATGTATGCATATGTTGAAAAATTCAATCAATTACTGGTACCAACGCCTTTCTCGGGTATTATAATCTCCCATCTTCCAGTGAGGAGATATGAACTATGAGAATGTGGATCTTGTTTTAATAGACTCTATTAGGGTATTATCTGTAGCCACTTCTAAAAGCTACTTGTTGGTGTATGTGATTGGCTTTGCCTTTTCAAGAGGCAACAACTTATATAAAAGCATAATGAGGCATTTTCACGCCTATTCAATGGAAGTCTTTTTCGATTTGATCATGATGGGAGAGAAATTAATATAACTTTTAAGTTAATGAACACCAACGTTAATAGTGCATAATCTCCCCCATATTATGACGGAAATATTTATATCTCATATACGAAAAAAAGTTTCCTAAAATATTATCCGATTAATACGAGGACATATACTCGTTATGAAATATGTCTTTTGACATAAAAAAATGTAGTCTTAATAGACATACATATTTACCATCAACCATGGATTAGTTTTGAGAAACTAAAATTTCATTGGTTAAAGCCAAAAACATATAAAATATACAAATAAATCTCCATTAATTTTGTGACCTATAGGGCCAACAAGAAAAACATTCACTGTATAATAAAATTATGAACATTTTCTTTAACAAAAGAAATTTATCTCAAGATCAATTAAGTCACTTAAGGACTAATGAAATAGGATAACAAGCCGGGTGCGCACCCATTGACCTTTAGTGTCCTAGGATGTTCCAACTACAAGTGGAACAAAACTAAATTTGGAGATTTACCACGAGGAGAAAATAAAAAATAATTGCTCAATATCCCTAAGTAATGCAACATTTCTCGTTTTACTGATATCTGCAATTGTTAATACCATAAAGGTATTTCATCCTTTTAGGATTAATATAGAGAAAACGCTTCTTTAGAAAATAATGAAGCTATTACAATTATTCTCTTTTTAGGGTGAAAAAATCCACTCTGTGATTGATTAATGATGGTTTCTTGTAGGGAATAGAAACTAATCAGTGTTCCTTGCAAGGAATAGAACCATATTGGCTTAAAAATAATTTAGAATGTCAATTTATTTACATATCATCCCATAGAATTGATGGAGAAAACGAAGATAAATTGGTTTGTATAGTTTACCAAAATCGGATCGATAAAAATGTCATTTAGTCATAGCATATAGAAAAATCCATTTGATGTTTTTTTTTGTAAATGAATAGAAACCATATATGAGTAAACCACATGATCCTTGTTTAAGGGACAATGATACCAAATTTAATTGGTCGTAGATTTTCCAACCATGCACATAATTAGTTACCGGAAGGTACTTAAATTACAATAATATCAATTTGTAATGATTAAAGTTTCATTAAAGGAATAAAAATTATAAACCATCTTTCGATGGATTTTTTTTCCTTTATTCTATAATAAAAAAAATAAAGAAGAAAATAAATCAAACGTTTTTCATAAAAGATGATCACCCGTATCCTTTCAAAAATTAGACCGTAACCTTTCAGCATTAGCTAATGGATTTCAATTGCCTCGAGATAAATAAATTTGGGAATAAACATAGCCGTATCTCATAGTCACTGTTGTTAAAATATGAGATCTATTGCGGAAAAATACACCATGATTTGTTTTCCTTTTAGAAGGAAAGGGATTATCGACCAATAATATTTGTCATCAAAAAGAAAATTAATCGAAAAAGCTCGTGAAGTATAATAACATTAAAAAGAAAAAAAAACTACAAACAAAAAACTAAAAACAATAAATTTATCACAACGGGCAACGTTGTATGCGGATGTGAGCCTTTTGACCTAATTGGTTCTGATGTCTTATGCATACGATTTGAGATAACAGTAATTATAATCCAACTCCATACAAATATACATAGAGACAAAATAGGCATTAAGAATGGATCATGAATCAAATATAACTGATCACAACTTATCCTGAATGTACAAGTCACAGACCATCTAAATATGCACATGATGTCATTACTGTATATAATAATGATAATCAAATATATAAGCAGACGGAAAAATATAAACGTGAACCAATAAAATAAAAAATAAAACTAATAACAAAGGTTAGAATATATCTCTTTATATGGGGTTTGCATCTTTCAATGAAAAGTTGACGCATTCGATTATTAGATTTATATCTTTATTAATTTTGATTTCGAACGATCAACATAACTCAATATAGAGCGTACTGATAACGTGTTATAAAATTAGAAAATAGAGAAAAAGAGAACAAAAAATAAGAAGAAGAAAAAAAAAGAAATTTTTATTACGTATATAAAATACAAGAGTTTAAGCATCTATTTATATATATAGAAGACTTGGATACCAAATATATGGAAACCCTAATCTTAGATACAGGGGCATCTTAGTCACTAAACTTAGGTTTATAACAATACTCCATATATTAATAAGAGAAATTTTGTATTTGGGTCGTAAGTTTTGGTATGATAGAGTGTTTCGGTCGTAAATTTGTCCAGTGGTGTGTTTGGGTCGTAAGACCGTCAGTCAACGTGGTCAAGATAACCGGCAGTTAGACCCAAAATTTACAGGTTTGCCATTCTGTTAACATAATCATTTCTCGCCGATTAATTGCCGATTAATTGAAAAATCGCCGATTAATTGACGATTAATTGAAAAAACTACAATTAATCTCTTAAGCCTTTTCCTATTTCTGTTTTCCTGTTTTCCTGCCTGCAAAAAAAAAACGAGAGAGAGGGAAAAACAACGATCAATTAGGGGTTTTAGAAATTGAGCCTAAATTGAAAAGGATTTTACTAATATTAATCGATTATCAACACAACAATCAAGCCTATGATGAAGAACAATGTTTTTAGGTAAGTAATTTTGTTAATTTTTTGTTTTTTTTTTAGGGTTTTGACAATGGGTGGTAAGGGTTTTAACTTTTAAGTAGTAGAGTTCTTAAATTTTGGGTTTCTATAGTTTGTGTTGGCAAATTTAAAGCCATACTTTGCTCTTGCTTCTATGATTGTGATTGATTTGGAGAATGAATAAAATCATTTGTTTGTACACAGGTTGGTGAATGATGGGGGTAGTTCTGAAGATGAAGACTACATTCCAAGAGTAAGGAACCTTGACCTAGAGAAGTGTGATGAAGAAAGTTCATATTACACAGGAAGTGAGAGTGATGAAGGGGATGATGTACCTACTGATGCTGATAATGAAGTGGATAACATTAATCATCAACTAGTTTTGTATAGTGATGAAGCTGAGGTTTGTAGACTTGAAGAAATTGATCATGGTGAGTTCATTAAAAGCACCCAAAATCTGTATGAAAATGAAGATGTTGATGATGAGTTTAGTGTTGCGAAATCTCCCATAGATCAGTTATATATTGGCATGGAATGGCCAACATTTATTCACTGTAGGAAGTACTTGAGAGAGTTAGCAATTAAGAGGCATTTTAGTATTAAAAAGATAATGAATACTGAAAAAAGGCAAGAATGGAGATGTGCAGCTGAAGGATGTATTTGGAGAGTTAACTGTTATCCAACCTTTGATAAGACCAAATTTAGGTGCAAATCTGGAGATGTGCAGCTGAAGGATGTCTTTTTGTTTTCTTGTTTTTTGATTTTATTTTATTTTTATTGTTTTTTACAGGCAAGTACCAGAACTGTGTAGACAGATTCAATTAGCAAATCCAGGCAGTGTGGCAACTTGGAGTAAAGAAGGTGTGAATAAACAATTTGCAGGGCTGTTCATTATGTACCTACATCCATAATATATTCAACTACAGGTATTAGGCCAACTAATGGAGGAGTACCTAGAGGTGGAATTCCACCTATGGCTGACATTACAATTGGTAGAGGGAGACCTGGTGCTATTGCAAGAGGTAGAGGTGGTGCAGCTGGTACTACAAGTGCAGCTGTAAGAGAAAGAGGGGGTGGTGTTGCAAGGGGAAGAGGAAGAGGTACTCATAGTGCTACTGCAGCTCAATCATCTCAGGCATCATCTCAGGCATCTATAATCACACAACAACCTACTACATCAACAAGGCCTGCTTCCCTTTTGGGGCACAGTCAAGACCAACCACAGCTAAAGAAAACCAACAATTCTACTTTTGGGTTAAATGGTATTAGGTATGTTACTTTTGTTATTGGCTATCTACTTATCTCAATTAAGCTTTAAACTACTGCAATTAAACTCTCCTAGCAGTTTTTAACTTTGTTTTTTGTCTTGTCAAACCAAATACTCTACTCTACAATTGTATAACTTGTTTGAATCCTTAAAAATCTTATTTTGTTGTGATGACAATGTGTTTTTTGTTAAGTTTTCTTGTTATGGTGGTGAATGCAATGGTTCTAGTAAATATTGAACTGCAGGCAGGAAATTACAGGACTATAACCCAGGAAAACAGAAATAGGAAAAGGCTTCAGAGATTAATTGAAGTTTTTTCAATTAATCGGCAATTAAGGCGAGAAATGATTATGTTAACGGAATGGCAAACTTGTAAATTTTGGGTCTAATGGCCGGTTATCTTGACCACGTTGACTGACGGTCTTACGATCCAAACACACCACTGGACAAATTTACGACCCAAACACTCTATCATACCAAAACTTACGACCCAAATACAAAATTTCTCTATTAATAAACTCTATAGTCTATATTTTAATACAAAATCATAGTCCCACTTGGACCAGTTGTAAATATTATTAACCTCCATATTTTAATATTAATACTCCCTATATCCCAATTCAATTGTTTAAGTATGGTTTTTTTCTAGTCCCATAATACTTGCTTAAATTGATATTTTTCTATATAATTTTCAAAACCACCCTTGCACTTTATCTTTGAAACATAAGTTATTTTTTTTAAATAGAATAATATGAATTAATGGTTGAAGAATTTTATCGAGGATATATAGAAAAAAAATTATACATCTCTCCGTTCCTTAATGTGTGTGCATAACCCTATTTAAGCAATTAAACTGGGACAGAGGGAGTAGATTTTTTTAATCCTGCCATAAGGAATTTAACTACATATATTAATATAATAGGTTGTGGGTTATAACCCCAAAGGTGTCACTATCCGTGCACAAAAACCCCATCAAAACAAAACTAAAACAAAAACCCCAAATAAACTAAGCATTCTAAACTGCTCTTGTGCTAATTCAGCCCAAATAAATGAACAAAACCTCCGTATATCTTCAAATGTAACGGCCAAATCCATTAAATCTTATTTTTCCTATTTCCCTCAAAAACCAAAAACTCTCATATCCGTGAAAATCACCATCTGATTTTCGATTCTCTCTTCTTCTCCTAAAACATCAAATGTTCCAATTCTTACTTTTAAAACAAATTTCTGACCTAATCCGTTATATTTTGAAACCAAATTTTGACCTAAATTAAAAAAGGAAATTACAAAATGGTGAAGAAACAAGATAAAAAAAAGAAAAGCTTAACAAAACAGTGAAAAACATTCCAAAAAGTAAATGTAAAAAAAAACTCCAAAAGGTAATAATCGAAACAACTAAGTTTTTATGTAATTGGTGTTCTGTCTTGTTTACGGTTTCATCATAATTAGGTTTCATATGTTTTCATCTGTTTTTAGCATAATTAGGTTTCATCTGTTTTTCGTTGATTATCCATCTGTTTTCACTTGATTATTCACAATTCAATTTAAAACTTAGGTGGTGGTTACCTTATGTTTTTTTGATGAAACTAAATTTTGGTTTCATATGTTTTCACTTGATTTTTACGGTTCAATTTAAAACTTTTTTGGTGATATACTTATGGTTTTTTTGATGAAAATGGTTGAAACCAATTCTGTTGGTGGTTTACTTATTATTTTTTTATGAAACCAATTTTGGTTTCATCATTTTTACTTAGGGTTGAAACCAATTTTGTTGGTGGTTTACTTATGTTTTTTTTGATGAAACCTAATTACTTTTCTTCAATTCGAGATGTAATTTCAACTGATAAATCAATTCAAGATCTAATTTCCACTGATAAATCAATTTGAAAAATGATGTAACTTCTCTTCTCTTCGTCAATTAATGAAACGAATACCAGATCTCAAAACTTGTAACTTCTCTTCTCTTATTCAATCAAATTGGACCTAAAATTACTTTGTGAATGATTAAAACAACATGAATCTTTGAATGTTAGAATTGAAACCCTTAAAACTAAGAAAAAACGAAGATAATGACGGAGAAGATCTTGAATTCTCTTTGAACATGATCTCTATCTAAATATGCACTTCCTTGAAAAATTTCCTTTCAAATGCATAAGAATATATAAGGAAGGGCAGGACTGGTATTTTAAAAAGTAATAAAAAATAAATGTAAACAATATAAACGGAAATGAGGTTTTTGTCTCATTTTTATTTCAAATAGTTTTTATTTATAAATAATAATATGGAAGGAGTTTTTGTACATCAAGTTTGGTCACCTTGGTGTTTTACTATTCATGGATTAATATAATCGGCATCAATTTGGAAAATTATAAATCTCGTTACATCAAAATTTAAGATGAAGTAAAATATTTATTTATAGTTATAGAAAAAACATCAAAAAATTCTTAATAGTCTTATAAGTTAATTGATGGATATATGTATTTGTGTATTGGAACTATAAATATGTATATACATTATTTAATATCATTTACATACATTCAATCAGCCAGAAAAAACATCAAAAAAATCTTAATGATCTTATAATTTCATAGATAGATAGATGTATTTGAGTATTGAAACTATAAATATGTATATACGTTATCTAATACTCTCTATGTTCCATTTTAGGTGCCTAAATTGGTGTGCACACAAATTAAAGAAAGGATAGAGATTGAAAAGAACTCCATATATACTCTCAATTAAGATATCATACAAAACTTAATACACCTAGTTTTTAGTTCCTAATTTTAGTTTTTAATTGTAAAGTTTGTTAGCATCTAATAGAAATGTATAGGAAATTGAAACTACACAACTTCCCAAGTTAGTCGTTGGGTTTAAGATGGGGATAAATATGGAAATATTAGGGAAAACATAAAACTTATCAAGTAAAATAGGAAAAAAAAACCCTATTTAGGAAACTAAAATGGGATGGAAGGAATATCATTTACAAATTTTGAATTAGCAAAAAAAAAATCATTTTTTTTAGTATACCTCTCTGTATTAATAAATTTTATATATTAAAAATGGTCGGAATCGATTCCAAATTATACCATCTTTTCTCTATACTTCTCATACAAAGTTGGGTACCTTTGTGTTATTTTTCTCTTTCTCTTCGAGAATTACATGTAATTGGTATGTTTATTTGTATTTGGGTTTGTATTTTCTTGTATTTTGATGTTCTTTTTCTTGTAATCTCACCTTTTTGATTGAATGAAATGTGGTCTGACTGTTCATCAAAAATAAATAAATAATAGTAGTAATAATTTTGTGAAGTCCCAAGTCTATCAATATATGGAGTTTTTATTGTACTAGTTTTTAAAGTACTGAATGAATAATATATAACATGTGACTAAAGGATTTGCTAACCTAGCTAATTTGAGGCCTACCCATTTTATTTAAAATCCTATTCAATTTTGTGTCCCCCAAGAGCTGTATAAAATAAGGTAAAACTACTAAATTACCCTCTGCTAAAATCTAATATTACACCCTAATACTAAAACCAATTACTCTCATCTATTTTTTATTTCCATTTCATATTAGCCAAATTTTTTTCTTCTCTTCTCCGCTTTTCTCCCTATTCTTTTCCATTTCAAACTAAAACATCATTGAGTATCAGCGATTAAAAAAATGATTAATTGTTTGATTTTTCAATATAACGACAATAAAAAAAATAAGTAAAGCATCCTAATGGAGATAATAAACCTAGTGGAAGTGATCCAAAAACTACACAAGCAATTCGACATAAATAATCGAAGAAGAAAACGATTACTGAAGACGAAGAAACTCTCAACTAAATAAAACAACAACAAATGGTTCGAGTCAGGTATTTTTTTATCATCCCATTCTTGTTAACTAGGTTTTATCAGCATGCCCACAGTAAAAAATTAATAAATTATTAAATCTGGGTTTTCTATGTTAACCAGAATCATTCAATGTTAATACTCACATTAAATGATTCTTGTGTGAAACAGTTGATGTTCATGCCCATGTCGACCGATTGTAAAGTTTCTGAAAATCCAGGAAGAACATCAATCCAGAATCATTCGATATGGGAATTTATATCGAACGATTCTTATTTTGAAGAAACTGCATATTTCTATATTTATGTTTTTATGTAGAATCGATGGACGTGCAATACCCACATAGAACAAATGTATTGTTGTGAAATGCTAAGAATCGTTCAATATAGGTGGTTATATCGAACGATTGTCTGTTTAGAAAATGCCCAATTTTTGTTGGCTTTTTTATTTTTATCTTAGAATCAGTGGATATGAACACCTACATCGAACGATTATGTAGTTTAAAATCGTTAGGAATCGGTGGATGTGGATGTGAATGTCTCGTGATAGCCGATTGTAGTCTTAGAATTCATAAATTCAATGAAATTTGATTGTTGTTTATCATATGTTGTCGTATTCTTTAGGGAAAGGGAAATGGAAAGCAATCGGAAAAGAGATTGAAGAAAAAACATAATTTTTCTTCTCCTCCGAGCTTGGGACCTCGTCAGTGGGTGGTAAGAACTTGGGGGCTAAACATCGTAGGGGTTCGTCGGGCGATCTCCATCAATGAACCAACTCAAGTGGAGTACCGAAGAGAAGATGAATTTTCTTTTGATACAGAATCTGATAGTGATCAAAGTGAAGAAGTAAATGATAACGAAGATAACGAGAGACATGAAGAAGAAGAACGGGGATAAAAAGAAGAAGAACAAGAACAACAACAACAACAACAACAACAACAACAAGAAGGAGATAAAGATAAAGATCCAGCGGTAGAAAGGAATAAAAAATGAAGATAAAGATGCAGCGGTACAAACACAATTGGGTTGCTATAGTATGTACAACAATGGTAAGTATCTCAGCCTTATGTTATATCGTCTATTTTTATTTAAGCTATCATGGACTTTCTGATTTGTCGTGATATGTGATGTGATTTTAATATAGTGGTAAAAAGGGTTTGATTCTCAGACTTGTGAAGATTCGATTTCTGGACCTAATTTTAATGACTACAAATAAAGAAGATTAAAGCAAACTTGATTTTAAATTGATGGGAAGAACTAGGGTTAGGGATTCCACTATTAACCAATATTTAAAGTGATAAAATCTTACAATTCTTGTATTCAACTTATTCTAAGCATTGCCAAAGTTAGGTTTTTAAAAGAAATATTGTAAACCGAAAGCATGAGACATCAAAAGCAGTAAACCCAGCATGACTCATCAAAAGAAAACACAATTATTTGAGAAAAACCATTTTTTCAATTTAATTCAAAGCAATTAATAATAAACGAATTGTAAAACATAGATAAAATAGAAGTTACCACTTAATTATTGGAGAAATAGCTTCCTCTGTCGCCCTAGTGATGATGATTAGCTCATTGTATTGGAAACACTCTCAAAAATATATTTCATAGCTCAAAAAGTGTTTACAATGATGAAATAAAGGTAACACAGAAAAACAAACACGCTTACAAACGTTACAGAGAAGTATTCTCTGTGTTACAGAAGAAGGAAAAGGAAAAGAACGAACTTGAACTTCTTCAGAAATAGGACTGCTTCAGCGCCTGCGTCAGCGATAGTATCAACGACACTTCTGGAACGCCTTATGTTCTTCACCTTCTTCTTCACCAGCAGAACTCGTTTCTTCCTGGAATTTTCCCGGTGCTTCTGCCGATAGCTTTCTCTTCGATTCTCTTTGGTATTTATAGGGTTAGTAAACCCTAGAGACCCTTTCTAACCGATAAGGACTCAAAAAACAAGTCCAAATCACTCTCAAATCTTGTGATATCCGAAACAGAGAAGAACTCCTTTTTTCCGTCCAGATTCATTCATGTGGCCAATTTTTCCGGCTGACACGTCTTGTGACGTGTATTGATGTTATCCTGGTTGTTTAACTTCACTTGAGTGAATTAGAATTACCCCAAATCACTAAAAACACGTACAAACCAACTCACAAGAGTTTTCTCACGTAACAATACTTCTTCCCGCCATTTTCGATTTCAAATTCAAAAGGGAGGTGCCCCCTATCCAACTTGTGTGTGCCTTTATCAACTTTGCTGGGTGCCTTTAGTAATTTTTCCGGGTACCTTTATCACTTTCCGAGCATATTTTTCTCAAATTATTTATTTCTCAAAAAAACCTATAAAGACATAAAAAGCCATAATAAGTACAAAGTCGAACACTATCAAAATAGATAATCGAGCGCAATTTAGACACAAAAATGTGTCTATCAATATGTTATTTAGTATCACATCCATGTCGGGCATCTTCTAAAACACCAGTCGTTAGTGAGTAAAATGATTTTATGGTCATTGTTTGGAGAAGCACCCCAAGACGTCCAGATCATTGAAGATTCGGGGTTGTTGTATGAAGTAAATAACTCGGTGGTTGGGTGTGACAAACCCCTTGTTTCTTCCTTCCTCAAGAGATATTACGTGGAAGCGGATACTCTGCAACTTCTGTTTGAGGAAATGATAATAATCCCAAATTATATACAGTTGATCGCAGGTTTCAGCATAGGAGGTAAAGTCGTGAGGGGGACCCACTACGTGAGTGAGCTTAGTTGGGAAGTCATCTACGAGTTCACTTTGAAGGTGTTTGGTTGGGATGCGAAACAGACCAAGAGGGAGATGATAATATATGATCAAAAGAAGAGAATATTCAATCTTAAGATCCTAAGGGACCAGTTCACGGGAACAAATGAGCTTCATGAAAGAGGTGAGATGATCGACCACTATATCAATGCTACAACCACCGCATATATTCTGTACATCTTGGGATCTGTTATCTTCCCCGAGGTTTCCGGTAATCGAGTGAACGCCAACTACCTCCAGTTAGTGAAACCATTGAACGAAGTCCGCGATTACTCTTAGGGCGGTGCTTTCATTTCCTTCGTGTTGAATGAATTGTAAAAGTGTAATAGGGTGCACATGACCCAATTCGGAGGGAATGTGGCTCTTTTCTAGGTTATTAAAGTGGTGTAGCTATTGTATTTTTTTTAATCTTACTTTTCTTTTATCGCATATAATCCTACGTTGATGCAGGTGTGGATATACTTGCACTTCCCAAAGTTTGCTAAAAGAGCTCTTTAGAAAAGGAATTGGGACAATGTTTTTTTTTTTGGAAACAAATACTCCTTCAACGGCAAGACAAAGAGTTCGTAGAAGGACCTCCTGTATTTGAGAAAACAAATGGACAACTTGACAATAACGAATGTTGTCTTTCACCATTACATGAAAAAACTAACGGCAAAAAGGATGGTTGGGGGTGAGGAACAATGTTATTTTGTGTTTCTGTTTTACCCCACTATACAATCCGACAAGAGTAACGAGGTAATGTGATGGTGTACAAGAGATCCACATAGCCTATTATAGAGACAAATAGAATTTGGACAAGTCCAAATGTAAGTCCCTTGATAACGAAATTGTGGTTGTTCACGATACTTTACAATTATCCTCGGATTAGGAAGATAAGAGGTATCGCATAATTGAAATGGATAGGACTCCGAACTCAAATGATGAAACATCTCCGGATTACATGGTGTGGTACCGCAACGTTTCTCATGCTCATGTGACACGAATATATGAGAGGCCCTTAATCAAGGACCAGGATAGAGCTCTTGTTGTTCTGGTACGTATTGTAGTCTCTTATGGTTTATTAAGGGTTTGGCATGACTTGTAAAATGTTTTTTGTTTGAAATAAAAACAGAGAAGACGAATCACGTATCTGTTCAACAAAGCAAAAGCATGTATTGGAAGATGAGAACATGTTGAGACGAATCAGAAGAATATTACAGAATACAATGCTCTGGAGGATGAACAAGCTGGTACTATGTACGGGAAGAAGGTGGAGATGGCACCAAAGAGAAAAACTAGAGTGAGAAAGGATGCTCAGGGTAAATCAAGTAGGGGCCAAGGTAGAGATGACCAACATGATAGTGGCGATAATGATGACGCTCAACAAGGACCTGTCAAACAAGGTAGAGGTGGTCATGGTGTTCATGGTGGTCGTGGTGAGCACGGTGATGATGTTGATTGAATGGATTATTGTTTTTCGAACTTATGTCTTTAACTATGGATAATTACGTCTTTAACTTATGTTTATTAGTTTATGAACGAATGAATTTAGTTGGTTTTAAAATTTTTGTGTTGGATAAGACGTGACAAAAGAGCCACAATTTGGGCAAAAATGTTGGTATTTTGATATTTTTTTAAGCAACAATCGTTCGATGTGGACATTCCTATCGACCGATTCTAGTTTTTGGGAAAAATTACAAGTTTATAATCGTTCGATATGACTATACATATCAAACGATTTCTGGGGCTAAAATGCCAAAAGTTTGTCAGGGTTACAGAATAAGTGGATATATACGTTCATATCAAACGATTCTGGGGCAAAAATGCGAAAAAAATTATCAAGGTTACAAAATCAGTGGATGTATACTTTTATGTTAAACGATTATGGGCCTGAGAAAATGCCATTTTTTTGTTGATTTTTTAGGTTACAATCGTCCGATGTGGACATCCATATCGACCGATTCTAGGTAGAGGAAATGACAATTTTTCTGGTTATTTTTTAGGACACAATCATTCGATATAGACTTATATATCGACCGATTTGAACAAGCCAAGTTTTCAACATTATTATTGAGACAAAATCATCCGTTGTGGACATATAAAGATACGATTGTAACAATCCTAGTTTTTCAACATTTTTGATATGACACAATCGGCCAACATGGACGTATATATATAACGATTGTGACTGACTATTTCACGCATATTTTGAGATTTTCAAAAAAACTAATCATTGGGTATTCCTCTATATAAGAAGGACTCTATCCCAGACCCAGTTTTCCCCAAACTTACACCTTTTACTTACTCCCACTTCATCCACTGCTCAAATAGAGATGGAAAAATGGTATGGCAACCGGAATAAGATATGGAGCTCGTTAAGTCGTTCATTCTCGTCTTCCACAAACGTCTGAATGAAATTTATTTGATGTTTTAGAAGAGAGTTAAAGAATTCTTCTATGAGTGCACCGAAAATCCTAAACATCACAAAATGGAGAGACCTAGCATTTAGATTCGAGAGTTCCGTAAAATTAGAAGAATGGTTGCCGAGCATCATCCCCTAGCTTCTCGTAGTGAGAAACTGAGTAACTCGGCATGTTTATCCATATCTCTACGTTTGATGTTTGCATACTGACGTGTAATTGATTTAATTTCAGGGAGACCGATTTCGTACCCTATGACGAATACAAAACGGGGAAAAATATTCGTGCAGTGAGGGAATACATCTTGTTGAACAAACGTGCTCAGAGGTTTATTAATGACCTATTAATATGCGAGCTTCAAGAATACGCATAATAAATTATGTAATGCGCTTATTTCCTAAACTATGTAATGTGCTTATTTCCTAAACTATGTAATACAATGCGCTAATTTCCTAAAACTTGAATGAAAATTTTCTTTATGAAAGTATAGCACAATCGGTTCATACTAACATCCACATCCGTCGATTGCTACAATCGGCGTTTATAAAAAGAAATATCCACAAATTCCTGGTATTCTTCGTGATTGAAAAACACCAACCCATAATCGGCATATGAGATCCATCGTGTCCTAAAATCGTCTTGAGACATAATGAAGAATTTCAAAGAAAATAGGTTAAATAATCTAATATGCACATCAGTGGTGGATTTCAAATAAATTTTCTTACTACCAATAATTTCTTCTCAAAATATTTATCACTCTCTTCATTTATAATGTTGATCTCTAAAAAGAATATAAATCGTGATATAAACATAAGGACACATGAAAAGAATTATCATCGTGACTACACGAGAATAAGGACCAAAATAATTATCATTGAAAATAAGTAGAATTCCTTAATATACATCATCGGGCTTCCTCTTAGCCCTTGTAGAGAGATTATTTCATTACAAAAAGAAGAAAAATAAAAGAATAAGCAATGAAAAAAAATATGAAACTAAACTACTATGCTATGCTTGGACCTCCAGACCAGAACTCACCAACCTTTTCCCCTGCTTCCACCACTATTTATATAGCTTTAAAGGAAACTACTTTCCTTTTCCGTTTCCACTACCACATCATCATCAAATAAGAATGTGCCATGTGTTGAATAATATCTCATCATGAAGTCACAATTTTTTTTATTTGGAAAATATATTATTCTTTACTAACTCAGAACATAAAGAATAATAATCTTTTCCATAATATTTATTTCCTTCTTTATTTTGATTATTTTCTTCATTAAACAAAATATCTTTAAATATCCTTTTATAATTAATATCAAGCAAATGGTCTCCATACTTTCTACACACGCTTTGGCATGCTTCCCGCACTCCCATATCCAAATAGTTGGTCCAATGAAATAATTCTCCATGTTTTTTTCCTTTCGGGCTTAGCCCATTACTTCATTTCCTTCATTTTTATGAACTGAATTACGCATTTTAGTCCATCGAGCTTTATTTCCTATAAACTGCAAAACTAAACAAAAACCATTAAATATGTACAAAATAAAGAACTAAATAAATGTAAATTAAGATGTAAAAATGACGTGTTTACATACTCATCAACGCTCCCACTGGTCTTATTCCTTATACTAACATCGACTGAGCTGGTATATACAAGGGCCCCAACGGTCGATTTATTGAAATTAAAACAATTATTTACTTAATATTATTATTCATTCATTCATTTTTTTATTAATATTTTTTTTGTCTAAATAAAATACAATAATGGGGCTTGATCTGAATCACTCTACTTCATCCCAACGGCGATAACAAGTCGATGCTAGACCCCAACCAAATCACGAGAAACACAAAAAAATTGTAAAACTAAAAACAAAAGGTGAGATGGTCGAGGTAGACTCTGAGATATGGTGACGACTATCATGTAATTTCTAACACATGAGTTTTGTCCTTTTATGAATAGACCTATTAGCTAGGTCCCTCAATTCCTATAACCAAGAAATTTGTTTCCATCTACTTAGAATGGTTAGTGTCATCCTGAATTGTTCACAAGTTTCTAGATTTTGGAGTTTTTGGTATAACTAATTATTTTTTTAAAAATTCCCTTACCCCCAAACTTAAATTCAACATAGTCCTCGATGTTCTAAAGATGAATGAGATCATGATCAATGAGAAACAATAAACAAAGTAAAATGAATAGGGAAGTATATTACCATCACCGTGTACCAAAAGCATATGGGTTACCTCCCATAGAGCGCTAAGTTTAAAGTCTTCAGCCAAACCAAGAAAGGATTAGTCATGATTTACGAATCATACAATAATAATCTGAATAATTACGGATCCTTGAATTTAATTGACTTTGACCCACTCAGTTGACCACAATGGAATATAGTAGAGTGGTGGTAATTCTCTTAAAAAACTGTCGATTCATATTTCCTAAAATAATTAGGCTTAGCTTGAATATTCAATATCTGACGCATTTGAAATTCATATGTTCCGACATTTGCTAAATAAAATTTTGGTGGGACAACAAAGTCAATTATAGTATTATCGCATGGGTAAACCACATCAACCATAGGATGGGTTTCTAACGAATGAATTTCTTGTTAGACATAATCAGGCTCGGGGAAAAGTGTATGAAGATAATCTCTTAAAATGGTAGAGGCATATATGTCAAGTCCCAAGTGAGGGATTTTAAGAAGGGATACTTGAAAATCACAAGAATCATTGATACCTATAAACTTAGTGTGGACATTACTCTCAGATGGACCAAAAACTATTGGTTGGGTTCTAATGTCCTTAAGGTCAGAACTACGCTCATATTCTTCTGAGGACTGGTTATCTAAACGAACAACATCATCAAAATCATGTAATAGATTATCAAAAAAAGCCTCGTCGACTTCCTTCGATTCACTGAAGGGTTCATCTAATAATTGATTGTCAAACACAGTGCAGGCTAAAGGATCATGAATACTCCTACAGTTTATGACGACATCCTTACTCATATTTAAAACCTCTACGAGTCTATCATCTTCGTCAGAGACTATGTTCTTTGAATCGTTGGACTTTAAAACACTAGTCTCGGGATAAACTGGTTCCTCTAAATCATCATCGTATTCATAATCACAAGGAAATATTTCACAATCTATAACAATGTTATCTCTAGTTAAATCATTTTCCTCTTAAATAGGTAAATAATTATCAACATTATTAGGATTAGAATTAGAAACATCATTATTATCATGAAGCTCAATTGTTGTAAAAATTTCTTCGTCATTATGACTACGAATTTCAAATTCTTCGTCAATACTTTCCTCATCCTCATAATGACATGAAGATGATTGAACCTTATTTGAACAAGTAGTGTCTTCAATTCTAACCTCGTCCTCTAGGTTAGGTAAATATTTGTCATTATTATCAAGGGTAAAATTAGAAACACTAATTTGGCAATTAAGTTCATTTTGAGCAATATTAGCAGCCAACCATTCTTCTTCTTCAATTTCATCTAAATGTGCCTTAAGGTCACTAAGAATGGTAGTTATAGCTGCAAGTTCTTTATTCAGTTCTAACGACTTTTCATAAAATTCCTTTGTTATCATCTCACTCCTACGTGTCGACTCAGTTATCTTCTTGAGAGATTCTTTCAGAGTCATAATAGGTTCATAAGGATTACTAGGTCACAACCGCTCGAGGGGTTCTTCTAGAGGAGAATTACTCCATGTTGTAATTCGTTTCTTTGTTTCTAACTCAAACCTATTTGTATTCTCATTCAACTGCTTGAGGGTCTCCTCTAGAGAAATATAAGGATCATGAATAGTATCATGGCTCAATTTTTTGATTAAATCCTTTAAAGACGGAGAACCAACATTTTTCTCAGAATAATATTGCTCATTTACCCGTTCGTACGACTAGTGAGCGTACGAAAAGTGATTGAGATCACTATGGTATGAACCATAACCTCAAGAGGGTTGGTAGTGGTCCCAAGTACTACCCACACTATAGTTATAGTACGGGTAATATCCATTTTGAAATTCGGGTCGATAATCATTGTATTGGTCCTCATAATACCAGTTCGACATTTTTTTTATTGGTGCAAATGCAAGGTTGACTACAATAGGTAAGATCAGGTTACCTTAGAAAAATATACCTACAGACAAAGACTGGTCAAAGGTACGAGGCTAAGGCTTGTGGAATTTCAGCTGGTAACTCCATCAATCCCAAGGCACGGGTTCAACTTACTTTTCCACGCGTTTTCCTAAAATCGGTAGTCTGAAGAATGCAAAAATGTCGTGTGTCCACATGTTTTTTAATATACAAAATAAATTAAAATCTAAAATAAATATATATAAATAAAATAAAAATTTAATGAAAAATCTAAAAAAAATTTGAGGTATATTACTTACTTTTTTGGTAGGCAATTTCTACAATTAATGTAAAAGATCACCTGCACATCAAAGTTAAGAAAATACCCAAGTAAAATTAAAAGATAAAATACAAATAAAAATAAAATAAATCCTAATTAAAAATTAAACCTAAAAAAAACTAAAATCCTAACCTAAAAACAAGTCCGCGTCGGCGGCGCTAAAAATTTGATGTGGTTTATAGACAATAGTAAAAAGAATATCGTTCACTCGGACTTGTGAAGATCGATAATAGACTTAATCCTAATTTAGACTAGAAAATAAATAAAAGATGATGACAAAATTACAAGGGACTGGGATTCATGATTCCACCCATTTTTATATTCATGTGGTTCAAATATTAATTCTAGACATTTTTGGTTCAAATATTAATTCTAAGCATACACCATCAAACAAGATCACAACTAATTAAGAAAAATCATAAATCAAAATAAATTAATGCAAAATTCATAAAAGAATTAAATATATTTACCACACAATTATAAAATATGCCTTCCTCCATTGTCCCAGTGTTGGGGTTTAGCTCATCGTGCTCAAAGCACTCTCAAAATATTGATACATGGCTCAAAAAGTGCTTGAGAGGAAGAAAAGAATAAAAAATAACTGACGTGGTGAATTTGAGACGTTTATAAATGTTACAAAGAAGAATGAAACAACAACAAATATAAGTGCGTCTTTCCTGTCGCTAAAAGGAACAAAAAGTATCACTTATTTTTTTATAACGTTGTTCTTTGCTTTGCGACGAAGTTCTTCGTTTTTACGACGAAGTTCTTCTTTAAACCTTTGGTAATGGTTTTTCATCTTCTTCTCCCTTTTTTTTCACGAGCAGAACTCTATTTTTTTCTTGAATTTTTTTCTAACTTCTCTGGCAGAGCCAGGCCCCTCGTAACTCTTCAATAGACTCTGTATTTATAGTACAAGAATCTCTAACCTAAATAACTTCTCTAAATCTTTGAGAATCTTCATAATAATTAACAAAAAATTCTCACGGGATTATTTTCTTCACGAATATGATTTCTTTCTTCTTTGGCAGAGATACTCGGTGATGTTGTTATCCTTCTCAATGAATAAGATATATAGTGTTTCCAAACTCAGATTCTCATTCGAACTGTATGTTTAAGTTACGGTATTTTTTTCCCCGAGAATACAAAGAATTTTTTCATGATTCTGTTTTATCTTTTCGAGTCTTCAAATCTTATACAATCTCTTACAAAATATGGTAAAAAGGTATTCTTTGTCTTAAACTCCAAGAAAAATCTTTCCAAATCTTGTAATAAATTCACGCATATGGGAAATAAAATTCTCCCGCCAATTTTTATTTTCAAACGAAGGGGAAGGGGTGCCTTTAACCAGATGGTGGGTGCCTTTAGTAATTGGGTGCCCTTATCCATATGAGGGGTGACTATATTATTTTTTCTAGGTGCCTTTATAACTTCTTTAGCCAATTTTCCCAAATGTTTATTTCTCCAAAAATACCTACATACACATAAAAAACCATAATTGATACAAAATCGAGCACCAACAACACAGAAAATTGAGAACAATTTAGATACAAAAACGTGTCTATCATTCATTCCAAACAGAAGTTACAGATCCAGGATAAAGTCAGGTTTATGACCTAACCATTCCCCTAAAACATTATTCCTCTTACAATGTTTAGCTGTTTTATCATCTAAAGAAATAAAGTTTCTGTTGTCATAATCCATTTTTGAAAAAGAAAAATTATTTAAAAGAAATTGACAATCATCTAAAGTTGTTTGACTAAACCAACACAATTGGTGATTATTATAATTCAGATAAGTGATTAATTCGCTAATTCATAAATACGTGTATAATTCGTTTCAGACTGAAATTTCGTCAAACTAAGTCGGGCTTCCATACGTAGGCTATGATACGTATATAATACGAATTGATATTTCGTAGAATTTCTAGCTAGTTTTTGGTATGAGGAAAGTTCCCATGTGGTATATTGGAGAAGATTTCAACACATGTTGCACCATTATGGATCTACCAGCTTGAGAGAGCTGCTTTCCTTTCAATTTCAAAACTTTTTTATAAAAATGATCAAGTAAATGACTAAAAGAATCATTCTTATTCCTATCAATGAATAATGAAATGCCTAAAATTTTTCCTTTAAATCAATTTTCTCAACTGCCAAAGTGTTGGTAAACGAGACAACATGTTCAGAGTGAACATTCTTGCTAAAAAATTAACCCAATTTGTCAAAATTGATGACTTGACCAGAGATATTACTAAATTTTTTGATCAAAGACATAAAATTATTAGCTTGCTCATGGGAAGCTTTGACAAAAATGAGTAGATCATCAGCAAAGAACAGGTGTGTAACACTAGGGACCTCTTTGATGATTCGTACCCCTTGAATTAGTTGGTTGTTTTCAGCATGCAATAGATATCTAGTTAGAGATTCTATACATAAAATAAATAGATAAGGGGATAATGGACCCCTTGTCTTAAACCTCAAATTAGCTATGTTTGCTAAGTGACGCAAAATATGCGATGTGATTCAAAATTACCGAGTGATTGGAAAGCTACCATTTGAATTAATATCTACATTAGAAATTAAAAAACTGTCATTGTAACACAAAAAAATTCTTGTGATCAAAAAAATCTACAACATAATCCAAAATCTGTATTTCTAACCATAAAATTTATACCTAATCAAAATCTGATTCACGATCCTGAATTTTCTTAGTGACCTTAAATCAACATACGGCTTAAAACTTTTCGTGGCATAAAATCTTTCTAATTGTCCAGTTACTCAAAATATATTAGCAATCCAAAGTATGATACATGTGTGATGCAAATTTTCTTAGACCATCTCCAATGGATTATGAGTTTGTAAGAATATTGATGCCACCTAGGATTTTATAAACTATTAATAAAAAATACATCTCCAGTGGTAGTTGGATAATTAAAATTTAATCTGATATGAAAGTTTGAGTTTGGAAGAGAGTATGGTTTTTAGAAACTCTCATCCATACCCATGTCATTAGTTTATTTTTGTTCTAGCTTTTTTTTTTTTAAATTTTGTGATTTGATTTTTCTACAAATAAGTGACAAATGTATAAAAATAGATATGGATACAACTACCAAAACAAAAAATTTATTTATGTGTTATGTTATTAATTCCTGTTTTTTAGGTCTTTATGTAACATTAATATCCATATTTCATTGGAGATGTTTATAGTGACCAAAAACAAACATCATGGTTCAAAATTTTCCATTATGACCCAAAATTATTTATGAATTAATTATGAAAACCTGGTCATTGTCGGGCAGCCCAACAGTTACCTACTCACTTAAATTTGCGTCGAGTCCTAGAAATTGTCACATTACCCCGAATATTTCCAAAAAAATCACCTTAAGCAAAAACAAAATAATGTGCCGTGTCTTTAACTTCTAAAGATTGTAACCTAACATATACTATAGTATTGAACAACCCAAAAATAGATTAATTTTTTTGAAGCGTAATAAAATACCAAAAATAGTACAAAAATAATAAAATACCAAAAATAGTACAAAAATAAGCACTAACAATATTTAGAATTGAGACAAATCAGACACAAAAATGTGTCTATCAAATACCCCCAAACTTATTATTTACCAGTCCTCGAGCAAATCTAATCTAGAAAATAAAAATCCTAACTCACTTTCGTAGGCATCGCGATTGCACTTAGCGTGTGCAAAAAGCCTTAAAACTCCTAGGTGGCCCTAGTGGACGAGTTTTGTCTCGTGAGGGTTTACAAGAGATATACCCACAAAACCTTTACTCCAAACCCTAGCTACCTGTGAACGATTGAGGGTAAACACTAAACAAGCTATTTAGTTGGCATACTAAATTTTTCGGCTATGGGAGTCATTACCCTATCCGAGTCCAACTATTATACACGAGTTTTCACTCAGCGTACTAAAATTCATACAAGAATTCAAAACTCTACTTAGATAGTCGTTCAACCTTGATACTCATAATATACCATAGTACAATCACATGAAAAGATTTATAAGATGGATGTAGACAAAATGAAGTTCGCGCATGTTGACTAAGGTGAACGGTGTTTCCCATATCTGTCTGAAGGTCAGTGCCAGGATGAATCATAATGGATTGAGATACACTCTCACTAGTCTTACTCATTATACTAATATCGACTCAGGTGGTATATACAAAGGTTCAGGGATCGATTTATTGAAAATAAAATAATTATTTATTATTTTTAAATGTACTGATAACATGATTGGATCAAATGAATCCAAGTGCATGCTCCTTATCAGCATCTTACATGATAGTTCTCATGGATCATGTGTTCCACGCTTACTTAGGTGACGGAGACAGGGAGAACACACACATATTGTTATCAAAGTGTCAATACTCGATATTTTTTTTGAATAATGGTTTAAATAATACAATAACGGGGTTTGATCTCAAACACTCTACTTCATCCTGACGGTGATAACAATTCGATATTGGTGCCCCACCAAATCACTTAGAGAAACACAAAAATTGCAAAAATTAAAACAGAAGGTGATATGGTCGAGATAGACTCCAAGATATGGTGACAACTATCATATTATTTCTAACACTTTATCTAGGAATCCTTTTATGAATAGACCATTTAGCTGGAAACACCAATTCATATAGAAAATGAGCTAAGTTCTCATCTACATAGAATGGTTAGTGTCATCCTGAATTGTTCACAAGTTTCTAGACTTTGGAGTTTTATATTTCACTAAAAGTTTCTCCCTTACCCCCAAACTTAAATCTAAGATTTTCCTCAATGTTCTAAAGATAAATGATTAAAAGCATGAAGAAGGAGAAACTGTTACCAATCGAAGGAAAGGAGTTAAGGAAAGATATTATTGTGTCGCATGAGCATGGGTTAAATCCCAAGAAGTGTTAAGTTTAAAGTCTTCAGCCAGACTAAGAAAGAATTAATCACCTCATAAAATCATATAGAATTAGTCGGAACAACTACGGGTCATCTGAATAAAATAATGTTATCCAAAATACTGTAGAAGGAAACTGCAGCAGGCTCGGAAAGTAAACAAACCGAGCACACCTTTATCTAGTTTTCTGTTTAAGACAACTACATCTAGCTGTGGTTCAGGTTCATGCTCTATAAAAGGGTCTAGATAAAATATTTCCATAGGCTGGATTTTCTCATTGGCAGGATCAGGAGAGTCAGGTTGTAGAGTTTGGAAAAACTCAACTAATAAATTTAAAGCACATAATAATAACCTGAATAATTGTGGATCCTCAAATTCAATCACATTTGACCCACACAGTTGACTACTATGAAAATGGTGGTCATTCTTAAGCAAATGTGTCGATTCTAATCTCCTAATGTAATTAAGCTTAGTCTCAAAACTTAATAACTGACACATTTGAAATTCAAACGTTTCCACATATGGAAGAAAATATTTTGGTGGGAAAACAAAGTCAATCTTGGTATTATTGCCTAGGTGAACCACATCGAGCAGAGGATGGGTTTTTAACAACTGAACTTCTTTTTGGACATCAAAAGGCTAAGAGAATATAATTTGAAGATGACCTTGAAAAATGGTAGAGGTGCAAATGTCAAGCCCCAAATGAGTGACTTTAAGCAGGGATACTTGAAAATCACAAGAATCATCGGTACCCCCAAACTTAGGGTGGACATTACTCTCAAACAGACTAAAAAATGTTGGTTGGATTATAGGGTCCTTAAGGTCAGAGCTACACTCAGCTTCCTCTATAAAAGGAAATATGATAGACTTATAAACTAGTGGAAGTTCAAACTTAGCTTTCCATATATTATAAGTGTCCATCAAAGGTGCAGAATCTAACAAAGTATTCACCTCATTAATAACACAATCATCGTCAACATCAAAACCAAAGTGTGTTAGGCATTTTTCTAATGGATCTTCTAAAAAAGTGTTTGGCAAAAATTTCTAAACTAAAGTACTAGTTATGTTCACTTCTTTTAAATCATAGATCTCACAAGAAGGTTGTCTACTCATACTAAACAGATTCAGTTCAATAGTCATGTTACCAAAAAAATAATTAATTATTCCATTTCCATAATTGATGACGACATTATATGTAGCTAAAAAGGGACAACCTAAGATCATTGGTATTTGAGCCTCTGGGACCAGAAAAGGTTGGGTGTCTAGGAAAACAAAATCCACTCGGGAAATTATTCTATCAACCCTGAATCAAATCATCCTCTATCACATTAAAATTCTCTAAGAGTCTATTATCTTCGTCAGAGACTATTGTCCTCGAATCGTTAGACTCTAAATCACTAGTCTCAAGACAAACTCGTTCCTCTAAACCATTATCGGCTTAAAAACAAGAAAATTATACATCGTCTAAAACAGTGGTATCTCTAGTCAAATCTTCTTCCTTTTGAATAGGTGAATAATCGTTAAAATTATTTGGATTTGAACTAGAAATAACATTATCATCATGAAGCACAATTGGTGTGACAATTTCCTGATCACCCTGCCTGTATATTTTAAGTTCTTCACCAATATTATCCTTATCATCATAATAATATGAAGATGTTTGAACCTCGTCTAAATGATTAGTGTTACCAATTCTATCCTCGTCCTCTTGACTAGGTGAATAATTATCAAGGGTAGCACTATATTGGAAATTAAGATCATTTTGAGCAATATTATTCTTTGCAAGACTTTCATTTACACTTAATGCAAATCTATTTGTATTTTCAGTCAACTGCTTGAGGGATTCGTCTAGAGAAAGAATTAGACTACAAATTGTTCCCCCCCAACTTAATCCGAACTTTTTTGTACTTTCAGTCAACTCCTTGAGAGATTCTTCTAGAAAAACAAATGGATCATAAGGAGTACTAGTTCGCAACTGCTTATGTGATTCTTCTAGAGAAAGAGTTGGATTACTATTTGTTCATCTCACACTTAATCCCAACCTTCTTGTGTCCTAAGTCATCTCTTTGATGGAATTATCTAGAGAAACAAATGGATCATAAGGAGTACTAGATCGCAACTTCTCCAATGATTCTTCTAGAGGAATAATAGGTTCATTATAAGTACTAGATTACACATGCTTTAAGGCATCCTCCAAGACAAAGAACTCGAATTTTGCTCATTTTCATGTTCATAAGACGGGTGTGTATACAAATAGTAATTGGGATCACCTTGGTATGAGCAATAACCTCCAAAAGGTTGGTGGCGGTCCCGACTACTATCCACACCATATTGATAGTACGGTTAATGTCTATTTTGAAATTAAATCGGATATTCATTGTATTGGTCCTCATAATATCAATTCGACATTTTCTGACAAAAACTTCTTAATATATTTACAAAAAATCTAAGAAAATAAATCCTAACAGGAAGGGGTTTCTAAACATACACAAACAAGGCTGACTCAACCAAATTAAACCTACTGAGTATAACAAACAAAAAGCATGATGGCTCCACTTAGATTTTTTCTAGAACAGCAGCCAGCTTCTATTCTTCCAAAATGCAACTAGTTTCAATTTTACCAAATCTCTTAGAACGATCCGAATTAGATTAAGTTGAATAAAAACTGGATAAGCTCTAAGGAGCTTTGATAACCCTGTCTCTTTGGCAACATTTTCTTGGGTTACAAGGCGACTCAAATCTACTTAAAATAATCTTCCTGAACTTTGAGTTAGGCTAAGAAAGTAACCAATACAGTCCTTTTGAATGACTTTTCAATAAGCTCGTTACCCTATAGGTCTATTTCTAGTCAATTTTTAGGCTTAGGTTCGCATAGGTAACGTGTTCCTAAGTCGGGCAAGAAGGAGACGGTGATGAAATACGAGTCCTTATCTTATATGGCATGTCCTTGCCCTTTACTAGAAAAGTAAATTCAGTATTCAAGTCCACAACATATATACATTACGAAGGAATACAAAAAACCCACTGACAGGGGATTCGTGGGTGGTTAGAGTCTTATCTCCCATTCCAGACGGGCGATGAACCGTTGAAGTCGACTCAGGCCACCGACTCCTATGTCAGTGTACGAACCCGAGGGGCAAGGATAATATCGTAATTGTTGTCTTTCCCTGTGCATTTTATATTTAATTACCCTTCCGTAGGGTTTAAAAATAAAAATAATGTCCACAAATGTCCAAAGGTCCAAAGTCCAAAATAAGAAAAAACAGAAAAATACCTAAAATAATTACAAAAATATTAAGAATTTCAAAATACAATTTCCTAAGAAGAAAATAAAAACCCTAGAAAAAAAATGTTGTCTTCTTTTTCCGTTCTTTTCGATTTATCTTAGGCTCCATGTCTTTAATCAATCAATATAATCTTTGGCTCCAATTTTTTTTATCCAAAACCTGTAATACAAAGAAAAATACCCAAAAACATAAAATAGAACAAAAAAATAAAAATCTAACTAAACTAACTAACCTAAAAAAAAACTAAAACAAATTTAAAAACAAATCCCCGGCAGCGGCGCTAAAAATTGATGGTTTTGTGATAGTTGCGGTAAATAAAGTATCGGTCGCTCGGACTTGTGAAGACTGATTTTAGATTTAATAAAAAAAAAAATATAGAAAATATACACAAAAGATTAAAATTATATTCACAAATAATGAGGTTATGGATTTCACCATTAACCAATTAAAGTGATTCAATCTAATCAATATTCATACAATTCTCTACGTTTAAAGTGATTCTCATATGTTGGAAAAGTAGATTTTCAAAGTAACAATTTTAAATCGAAAGTATAGAACATCAAAAACCCTAGGCTAAGCATGTTCTATCAAAAGAAATCACAACAGCTTAATAAAAATCCTTAAATCAATTTTTTAATCAAAGCAAATAATAATAAAAGAAATTGCAAAAATCAATGAAAACAGAAATATACCACTTTTCTTGGAACAATGACTTCCTCCATCGCTTTAGCAAAGGGGTTTAGCTCCTCATATTAATCACTTGCTCAAAATAATGGTTCATGGCTCAAAGTGTTTACAAACGATGAAAAAGAGTGAAAATAATGAAAACAACGAGTTTACAACGTTTATAAGCATTACAGACTCACTGTTACAGAGGTAAAAGGGTTTCACTAAAGATAAACGTTGCAAAGTGAAGATAAATGTTGCAAAGTTAAAAGCTTTATCAACAAAATCTTCAACTTTTGGCCCCAGAAACTTCAACCTTTTAGCAACGATTTCTTCATCTTCTTCATCACGATCATGAGCAGATTTTATGATTTTTTTCTTTCTGGACAGAGCCATTTTTTCTTATTTCCTTGATGATCTTCTTCTCGTATCTGTTTAAGAACAATAATTGATGTAGTTTCCTTTTGCTTCGCAAGATATGATCCCTAAACTACCGAGAGATATTTTTTTCTCTTCTTTTCCTTTTTTACGCAACCCACAATTTTCACGAGATTTTGTTATGATTTGAAGTCCCCAGATCATGTAAAATTCCTATCCTATATATATGGCAAGCATATCTTCTTGTCTAAAAACCCTTAGAATGTGTCCAAACATCTAGACCCAAATCTTCACAGCTTCACGCATTTAAAGAAAATAAAATTCCCTCCAATTTTGCAATTTGAAAAAAAGGGTGCCTTTATAAAAGATCTGGGTGCCTTTATCAATTCTTCATGGGTGCCTTTATCAATTATGAGGGTTCCTTTAACACTTTTTACGCCGATTTTTCCATGATTGTTTATTCTTCTAAAAATACCTGCAAACATAATAAAATGCCAAAAACAGTACAAAAATAAGCACTAACAATATTTAGAATTGAGGCAAATCAGAAATAAAAATGTGTCTATCAAGAGGTAATGAAAACAACGATTTTTCTGTGACACTAAATAATTATGAAGAACCTGAAAGGGATACGGTATTCATGGATGCCAGGATTAATGATATTATCGCTATGCTTGACCGAATTACTAGCTCTGGAATAGGTTTGAAATTCATTGATTATACAAGGGTCACAAGAAAAGCAAGGTGATACAATGCAAATTGTAGAACCAGAGAATAACTAGAATTGGGAGGTGTTGAAGATGTTTTCCAATGGGCAACATAATTGGGTGGACATAACATCATCTTTCAAAGTGATTCTTAACCTACTCTCATGTTGCTGATGAGAATGTATAACAGGGCAAAGGAAAATATATACTCTATCAGTGAAGACTTTGACTTTAAGGCTACAAATTGTATAAACTTCAAAGCTTAAGGATTTATAGAAGCAGCTCATATATTTGCTTATTGTAACCGATTAGATATGAACCACTTATGGTCAGGTAAAACCTTATAGTACTTTTAAACAATATTCAATTTCAATTTTAGAATGCTAATGTAACTCACTCTACTGCTCACTACAACGAAGAATCAGAGACAATAATCAATTAATGAGTTAATCCTCTTTTTTAGAAAAATAACATTAGGGTTATTAACTTGTTTACTTTCGCCCGGTTACCCATCGAATCGGAGCCCAACCCGATTAATAAAATTTATGTCTGGTTTCTTACAGTTATGGGTCAAGGTCCTAATTAAGTAGAAACAAACCCGATAAAAAAATACGGGTACTAGTTGGATCCTTGAAAAACAATTATTTGTTTTGACAAATTTCTTTTATCTTTTTCAGTTTGGCTTGAATCTAAATAATTTTCATATAAAACTACTATTATTTTTGTATTAATGTTCTTACTGAAGACTAAATCTAAAAATAAATAAATAAATAAAATTCAAGACAAACTAGATAAAATTTTTGGATTAAAAATACTAATAAATAAATAAATATTTAGATACCCAGTATTCACATATAAAACCAATTGAGACCCGATAGCTTATCGGTATCAAACGGCTCACCCGTGGAGTAGATTCTAGAATCCAGGTTCGGACCGTAATCCAGCTAGATAATCGGGTACCAATAACAATCCTAAGTAATTGCTCCCACAGTGTACAAATGATTAACAGGGTCCTAGAACCACTAACCCTAAGAAGGGGAAGCTGTTAAACTTTTTCTAGTTTAATACATTTTCCTTTTCGTTAAAGAAAAAGAGAAAGAAAAGTATGTACCTAACAACAATCGTTGCCACAAATAATCAAATCAATATTAATAGCATATTAATACTAAACACTAAAAATAACACATATCACATGATTCCCTGACAAAATTAAGGCTGTCCAAACAGTCCAAGGATAATCTATATGGCCCTTGAACTCTTCCCATGATTAGTTTTTAAAAATCAAACTACAGTACTAACAACCAGCTAAAAAAGAATATAGGAAAAACAAAAAAATAAGAAGAAAAAGTAGCAAAAACGTACATGGTAATAAATTATGGTTATGGTAAAGCTTGTAATTCAATTGACATAAAGATGACAAAGAAAAGTAAACGACTGAAATAGTGACAGAGGAATTAATAATGTTTTCATGATGAAATATATTCTAACCCGAAAATCTGTTATCAGAACCATTCATTGTGTATATAGATTTGTGCCATATAAATGATGTGAAAAGTCAGTGACACCACTTGTTTCAACACTCCCTCACTCTCACTCAAATGTAGAGCGAGAAACTTAACAAACTAAACTCCAACAGTTGTTCGGGGCATAAGTCCTACACTCCTGCTCAATACGTGGTTATACGAGGGTATAAATCCTACTCCATACGTGGTGTAAGATTAGAGCCGAAACGATTTAGTATCTATGGAATCGTCTATATCTTAACTAGAAATTATAGTTTAGTTTATAAGCCGAGGATTTTTATATAATTTTGTTTCTACTTTCTCTGTTATATAGAGAAAATATATTAGGTTTTAGAGGGGCTTTTTCTTTCTTCTTTCACTATTTCATAGCCACAGAGAGTTTTTCCTCTACAATGAAGACTCATGTTATACCATAATATCCACAGTAAAATCATTCGTGGATATAGACTTTGTTAATTGTCGAACCACGTAAAAACCTTACGTCTACTTTATATTTATGCTCTTTATTCTTCATTTGTGTTGATGAATAATGTTCTTTGTTCATGATCGATCTTTTGATGTGGTTATGGGATTTCCAATAACTACAAGTTGAGTTCATCTTAGGAGGATCGTTTAATTCTCATCGTCCCTCTTAAGAAAAGAATCATATTTGTATGTTGTAGGCTTGTAGCAAGCAAATTCATTCCCACGAGAATTTTTTTTACATCTTTCCCGTGAAAACTTTTTGAGAAATAACCTATTATTGCAGCAGCAGTCCCTTGATTTTGAGGGATGTATGAAAATAAAATAGGGTCATCAAGTATCCAACTAAGAAACCCTTTAGCATATTAATTTCGGCCATTGAGGGTTGTATGAAAATAAAATAGGGTCATCAAGTATCCAACTAAGAAACCCTTTAGCATATTAATTTCAGTAATGGCCAAAGTATCTTCTATTAATTAGTGTTAAGGAATTTATTTAGCTAAACTAATTAAAAGTTAGTGTTTGATTAAATTAACGAATTGATTTAACATTTAGAATAAATGAAGGGTATATGCCCCTCTCATTTTTTTATTTTCAAGAAATCCTATTGCTAGGAGTTCATCATTTCCTAGCCGTAGATAAGACTTACGGCTAGAAATCAAGACTACGACCTAGCCGTAACACATATTCTAAAACACTATTTATACCTAGAAACTCTGTGACGAGAATTTTTTATTTTTCAGAGTAACTTAAGCTAGGAATTCATCATTTCCTAACCGTAAATAAAAAATTACGACTGACAAATTATGAATTCCTAACCGTAAGTAATTCATATACGACTAGTATTCATTAATTCTTAGCTGTAATATATGTGTACTTTATATGAAAATGAGTATAGTTTATAAACTTATAAACTGATACTCATTTTAAGAATGAGTATAAACTTATACTCATTTTTAGAACGAATATGCTCCTAAATCAAGTATAAACTTATATCCAATTTTAATATTAGTATAAACTTATATTCATTCCTAAATTGAGTATAGACTCATTTTAAGAACGAGTATAAACTTATACTCATTCCTAAATCGAGTATAAGCTTATACCTATTCTAAGAACGAGTATAAATTTTTATTGTGAAATTTTAAATCTATTTATGCTATAAAGCTAGCCATAAAACACCCTTACGACTAGAAATTCATTATTCGCGACCGTAAACAACAAAAAATTACTAGCTTACGGCTGGAAAATGATAAATTTCTAGCCGTAGTGAGTGTTTACGGCTAGAAGTTCATCTTTTCCTAGCCGTAAATAGTTCCTGAAACGGAAATTGAATTATTAATCCGTCATTTTTTTATGTTATCATCTTCATCATAAATTATGAAGGAGAAGAATAATAAATTTAGGTTTGTTTTTTAATGTGTAATTACATTTGGATTTATTTATAGAGTAGCGGTATTTTTAACTTTTGTTATAGATTAGGTCCTCATATCTATATTTTAAATATTTGAATCCTATGCAACCCTCAAAACCAAGAGACTGCAGCCCTAATAATAGCTTTCTTTGAGAAAAGCATTTCAATCTCGGATGTGAGAAGTATATGATATGATGAAAAACTTAATCTAAATTTAAGTACATTGTTAAAATATCCACCATCACAAAATTAAAATGGTATATATTTCGTATCGGAGGTGTCAAATGGTATGATATAACGATATATTTATCATATGTGTTAAACTCGAATAGTATATATACCATTTTAGTTTAGCAATATGGTTTAACAAGGGGTAGCCAAAAGAGAATTCTGTAGGTTTTTAGAGATTTTTTATTTGAATGATTCTCGGAGATTCTCTAGAAATCTAGAGATATCAAGTGATTTTATGGGAGTAGTTTAGAGAGTCTTTGTGATTTACCAAAATTAAATAGTGTATTTTTAGGGAGTTTTTGTAATTTATAGAGACAATAAATGTGATCATAGTGGTTTGTTTTAATCATTTATTTAAAGAAAAAAATCAACTGGGGGTGGGTGGAGCAATCCAAGAAACCACATATGAATTGTTGATAGCCCATGTGAGACTATTATCCAAGACATACAACCTAGTTTTAATCACTATATATAATCACCCGATGAACTGGTTTGTCCGTTCTTCTTCATCGTGGCACATTCTACTAAGACTACTGAAAATACTACAATATATATTGTCCATGCATGTGTTCGTATAAAATAACTCAAATTCCATGATCACCGAAAAATTTCACGTGGTATTTAACGATCCAAATTTAATTAAAAATCCACGCATTTTAAATTCCTTAAGAAAAATTATGTCTTTTTTTAATAACTCGTCTTGTATATAGTTAAGCCAGTTATAGATATTATGGTTTATTTGAGGATAATACAACATAGCTTGATTAATCATTATTTAAAAATTCAATACATAATAGAGAAAAAAAGGCACTTGCAAAATAAATAAATAAATCAACGCTAGTATTAAAGTCTCCCAAAATATCACCTATTATGGAGAGATTTTTTTCTTGCCTATTTTTGCATAAAAGTCTCTCAAAATCTCTTAAAATTACAAATCTATGACTTTCAAGTCGATAACCAATAACAAGGGCATTTAAAAAACTTTCTAAAAGTCCCTAACCAATAACAAAGAGTTTTTAAGAATTTTAGGAACTTAAATAATGTCTTTATTCACTAACAAGGGTGTTTTAGAGACTCTTTCAAAATCTCTAACGACTAACATGAGATTTAAGATCTCTCTAAGACTTCTTATAATTCTCAATCCACTAACCCCTATAAAACTGTACACGGTGTTTAATATACTAACCAAAAATTTTTGGTGCGGTTTTTAAACACCTCCAAGCGTTACGTTCAGCTTTAAACCCTTCCTGAACTTTGAAAAAGGTTTCAAACAACGGTCATAAAAAGTCATAATATGCTTTGTTTGTGTTAAAACACCGTCTAACATATTGGTGCGTGTTAAAATACTGTCATATAATTTAGCTTAAGACACCACTGTTGTGAACATAAAAATCATATTTTGGGATGGTATATACACAATTCGATGATAGCTTTTATACTTCGTGATTGCAGACGTTTTTAGATCAATATGCAAATTCACTATGTGTATATTTTAGTTTATTACAATTTAAGAATTTCTATAGCAAATTGTTATAAACCTTGTTAACTTGTATAGGATATATAAGTTGAAAAAAGCCAATTGTAATTGCTCAATTATATCCAAAAACTGTGTTTTTGTCTTTTTAAAATAAAATTTTAAAATAAAAAAACTTGTTAAAGTTATGATATGTTTAACAACCAGAAATAGTAGTAGTTTTTCGAAGTCAGAAGCAAAAAAAAGAATATTTCTTCATAAAAAGAATACTTTTATGCTCCTAGTAATCATTCTGAATTTTAGTTTCTAAACTAATTTATGACATTTCCACAAAATTAAGTTGAAATTTGCTTCTTTTATGTGTATATATAAGAAAAACAAGAGAAAAACCCATACAACCTGTCCATAATGCTATTGTTTCTTCCTGCTAGAGTGCTAAGTCTGGCATCATCTAACAGGTCTTGGGTTACATCATTTCTATTCATTAATTTACTTAATAACATACTTAAATTTGGGCCATTCTAGTGAAATTCCTCAGATCTTGTAGACCTGTTACATTTTAGATCTAATTAGTTAGCAGAACGAATGTTTTACCTTTGGATATGGTTGAACTACCCTAACAAAAGAGATTTCATTGATATCTTCATAAGCCAACTGACTGATGCTCCAATGAAAGTTAGAAAAAAACCTTCCGTATACTTCCTTTTCACAATCTTCCCTGATATAGTTGAGGATTGTGGTGTCTACAACTTCAAAATCAACCTTTTTCTCTTTGTCGTTCTTTAGCCCAGTTCAGAGCTAGGGTAGCTCCTTCTCTTGCTCCACCACCACAGCTTATGCCAAAAGAGTGTCCTCTTGCTCCAATGCAATTTCCTGTGAAAGACATAACAATAAAACCAATATTAGTTATGGTAATAATATTTTCAGTTGTCTGCATGCTTATTTTTATTCCAAGTTTTTATTTGTGAGCTTTATTGAGTCTATTAGTAACCACTCTGGTATCCTTAGTGAAGTAGAAATCGTTTAAAATGTGACCCGTAATTAGTGGCCCTGTTGTACGAATATAAGTGTTGTTGTATACTACTGAGAGTATTAGCGGCCTTTGGATCAGTTTTCCTAAAAATGTTGTCATATCTAGCCTTTCAGATGAACCAACATGTTATTGCATATGTAGGGCCCTATTGTTGTAGATGTATCTATTATGGAACCAAGAAGTCATTGAAATTTGTTGGCAGAACAAAGAGCTCATTGTTAACTCCAATGAACATATGCCAGACTGACATAAAAAACGAGTAGCATGAACAAATGAGAGATAGTTTCTTAACCACTAGCTGCAGTATTTACATAAGGGATCTATATAGTTCAAAACACTATCAGTTTTGGCATAGTAGGAAGGATTTCATGCACACATTACCATAAGAAGATATGAATCAAGGGGTAGTGTTCATCTTCCAGATTTTTTTCCAAACAATATTTTAAACTTCATATCTGTAGTTGTTATCTATCTTGCTTTGATAAAGAGATTTAACAATGAAATTTTCTTTGTCAATCAAACTCCAGAACACTTTGTTCACCTCCTAAAAATTATAAGAAATATCAAAATAGCCGAACACCCTTTAAAAATTTACTTCTCGAGGTGTATCCAAACACGGTGTTTATGTGTTTAAATAACCGTTAATGCCTAGGGTATGTTTTTTCGTGTCTCTTGGTAGGCAACTGAAATGTGTTGTTCCACATACAGGCGTTGGCCCCGCAGCCCGCACCTCCTACTTAGGCAGCTATGGCCTTATGAACTTTTGTTGTAACGACAAAGATGATAGTATAACAAAACAGGAAAACGATCTCCCCTTCTACTTTAATTTCTTAGAGATCCAACGGCATATAACTAAGGATGACGAACCCCTGAAGACAATTCTATTGTTTTTACAAAACTAACAAAAATGTTACAGACATGGAAAAAAGCTTCTGATTTTTCTTTTCTACTTGTCTCTTTCTCTACTTTTCTTTTAGTTTTCAACTTTGAAGATCTTCACATCACAGCTAACCCATCATTGTCAAATCTATTTTCTTAGCTGTGCTCTTCTCCCTTTTCTACAGTAGTAGTAAAAACACAAGAATTCAACAAATGTTGAGTTCTTCCTTATTCTTTGTTGCAGAAATGAAGCTCCTTTAGTCATTAACTTAATTCTCCTGGTAATTTTTTCTGCACTCTTTTCTGATTTTTGTAATTGTTTCAGCTTCAAATAATGAATTCTCAAAGCCCCATTTTTTTAAAATTTCCATAGTGTTTGATTAAACTTTGAGATTTTTAAATTGTTTAATGATCATGATTTCAGTTCTCAATGTGGGTTTGTTTTTATTCAAAATGAATTAAGGGTTTGAATGATTTTAGAAGATCTGAGCTATGTCATGTTTTGAAGTGACCATACACAGGGTTTCTAACAGTGATCATTCAAAGCTCTTTTTTTTAATCATTTTTGGGGGTCAAACTCTGTTTTGAAATTTGAGAATTTGGGTTTGAGGTTACTAATGGTTTTGTGGGTTTAGATCTGTATAGGTTTTGAAGGGAAGAAATGGATGGAAGAATGAGGAAATACAAACAAGCAACAAGTCCAGATAGAACAAAAGTATGGACAGAACCATCACCTAAACACCAATATCAACAAAATAGAAAAGTTCCAGTTGTTTATTACCTTTGTAGGAATAGACATCTTGAACATCCTCATTTCATTGAAGTTTCACTTTCATCCACTGAAGGTCTCTACTTGAGAGGTACAATTAATAAGAATTAACAGAACGTGTTCGATTAAATTCGACTTGTTTCGGATTGTTATATGATTTTGAATTGTTTTTGTAGATGTGATTAATCGGTTAAACAATCTAAGAGGTAGAAGAATGGCTTCTTTGTATTCATGGTCTTGCAAGAGGTAAACTGGTCAAACTATCAGTACTAGTATTGTTAATCTTCTTCAATTTCGGTTTTGCTTTTTGGTACTAATCACATTTTTTGGTTTGGTTTGTTTGTAATACAGAAGTTACAAGAGTGGATTTGTTTGGCATGATCTTTGCGAAGATGACCTAATACTTCCTGCTCATGGGAATGAATATGTTCTTAAGGGTTCAGAGTTACTCGAAGAATCCCATTCAGGTAAAGCAGTTTCCTCTCATTCTTTTTATTCGATATTATTTGAATAACTATGACTCTATGAGCAAAACTGCGAACGTGGATAGATTATTGATAGTGGTGCTTGTTAATGTTTGGCAGATCGTATACTTCCGAGTAGTGTCGGAAAATTGCAAAATTCGAAACAATTACATGAACTTGAGTATGTAAGAGGACAAGAAGCTTCTTCTTCCCGAGTTCCTAACATGGTTGGAAAAGATATAGATAAGTCTTCTCAAGAAGATGAACTTTCACCTCGGCTTGAACCCCCAAGTTCGTCTAGCACGTCACCTGATTCTGGAATTGGAAAGAATCACTCAGCATGTGACACTATGAGCTTGACTGAGTACAAGATCTTTAAAGGAGATTGTGCCGCTGATGCTGCAACTCAGACGGAAGAACATATAGAAGCTAAAGTACTAGAAACTTGTACAAGGGGTGTTTCAACTGATGATAGGTCATCAGAACTAGAATGCAACGAGAATCAACCAAGTGAAATTCAGCATGAAATTGCGAACTCAGAGATTTGCCGAGAGGAAATCTCCCCACCTCCCACTTCATCCAGCAACTCTTCTGGTAGAAAAACCGACACTTTGGAGTCTTTGATTAGAGCTGATGCTAAGAAGATGAACAGTTTTAGGATACTTGAAGGAGAAGAACTCCGTGAAACTTCAAATACAAAACTCAAGGCTTCAGATTTACTAATGCAACTGATCTTCTGCGGTTCTATTTCAGTGAAAAATCACAGTTTTGATCTCATTCCAACCTATAGGCCAAAATTTATTCATTCAAAATTCCCGTCACCATTATTCTCTAGCTCAGTTGTGTTAGGAGGAGAGTTTGACACTCTGTCGGACAACCCGAGGCTAATGAGTATGAGACTGGAAGGCAAGGAGTATTTCAGTGGGAGCTTGATAGAAATCAAGTCTAACAAGGGAGAAGGAGAGGGAATTGGTGGTCTCAAACGATCTTCTTCCTTCAATGCGGACAGGTAATTTTGGAATACCATCTTGCAATAATTCTGTGGCGCTAACCTTGTGAAATAGTCAAATCTATGAAAGTTGTCCAAATAGACCAATTTGCTGAGTTTTACATACATTTATTGAAATCGAGTTTTGCGATGGTTCTGTGTTTACGTGGGTGTCCATTTAAAATATCCGAGTTTAAGTTACTTTAGGTAGTCTTTGTTATCTGTTCATCTAAAATGTCTTAAGCATTGCCATTGAGCCATAACAATCCAATTGGATGGACATTGTATTATCTGGGAAGGATAGAATCATATTGAGTTGATAAAACTGAATTACCTTGTTTTACGTCTTGATGTAAAATAAAAACTTAATTGATAATGCAGGAGTTGTAACACATCGGATTCTTTAGGGAACAAAGAGGAAACTGATGCCGCTCGCTCTAAATGCATCCTTCGGTCAATCAAGACTTCCTTGACTAAGCAACCAAAAAGTGAGTCAATGAGGTCCCCAATTTCAGAGAAGCCAAGGAAGGGTGATATAACGAGATCCCCCATTTCAGAGAAGCCAAGGAAGGGTGATGTAATGAGATCCCCTCTTTCTGAGAAGCCAAGGAAGGGTGAGATAACTAGATCCCCCCTTTCTGAGAAGCCAAGGAAAGGCGACGTAATGAGATCTCTTATTTCGGATAAGCCAAGAAAGGTTGAGGTAACGAGATCTCCTATTTCAGAGAAGCCAAGGAAGTCTTCGGTAGAAGCTGAATGTTCCAAGCCAACATCCATGACTGCATCCACTGACAACACTAATAGGACTATCCAGCCTTCTTCAGGGAAGAAACCATCAAGGAGATTAGACTCATGTAGAGAAGATAGAGTGATACAAATCGAAGAAAGTTAAGTGTTAAATCTATCCAAAATTTTGCAGATGCAAACTAAAAAGATGTGTTTTTTAAGTAATAACATTTTTATTCCTGGTTAAGAATTTGGATGCTTCTTTTTTTGTTCCAGCAGGCTTTCTTCGGGAGCTCGAGTTATAATTCAGTCAAATGCTCCATGTGAGGATAGCGAAGGAAGCTCTTCTTAATCCAGTAACTTATCAAGAGAGTAAATATTGCACATGGAATCTCGGTGGTTGTCCATTTAACATAAGATCATGCAGGTACATACATAAGTCATTAGTTGGTTTTTTGGATGGTAGATAAAAAGGGTTTGCTTCTCTTAACTAGTGCAATGGAGGGAAGTAACATCTTTTGAATTTTGAAGTGAAAACAAAAAAAATTGTGGGGCTTGTTGGAGGGAGATTACTTCATGTTCTTCTGTTGCTGTAAATTTGAAAATTCAAAATCTTTTCCATTTGAACAAAGGGTGTGTTCAGAGTTTGGTCCCTACATTTTGTTGGGTTATTTTTTCATTAATCAGTTTTGTTGTTAAATGTAATGTGTGCTGTACGTAGTACTTTCTTCTTGATATATGTTCCCCCACTTCCACAAGTAGTGACAACAATTATGATGTATAGTATAGTATTCACCAACTGAAGTTTATTGGTAAATTTGCAAGGTCAATTGTGTCATTTTTGTTTTGCATTTGCTATCCTGTAAGAATAGTAGTTGACTGTTTATGTAAAGTATTTCCTGAAAAATCAAAACCAGCTTAAAAGTATGATATCAGGAAAAAGCATAAGCTCCACTGGAAGAAAACTGCAGAAATATGGGGTTTGGTTGGTATCCAGAGCAAAAGCAGATGCAGGTGAAGATATATGGATAGAAAAATGAGCAAACCCATTGAGCAAAAGTGAACTAGACTAGAGTAGGTTAACAACTTGGTTCTTCCAAATAGAATGGTGTTTTTGAAGTTAACAAATTCAACTAAGATTATTTCTTAATCCGCACTAGAAAACAATCTCATGTTGACCAAAGCTTCTAGGTTTCTGATTAACATACATATATAAGTGTGTTACTTCATAATATACTGTGAAGATTAGGGCTGTCAATATACATCCGAATTTCGATATCCGTTTTCGACAATCAGATATCTTATAGGATTTTATCCGATTTATCGGATTTCGGATTCCGGAATCGGAATTACTATCGGATTTTACCTCCTTAGCCTAACGGAACCGGATTAGGCAATATCCGGGAGGTTAATGTCCGACATCCGATAACCCAGGGTTGTACTTGTAATTTCCTACCCCTAAGTTAAAGAGATGTCGAGGGAGATCAATATCATCGTCTGTTTCAATTTTCATTTTTCTTCATCTAGAGCAAGCGGAGGCAAAGGCGTTGTTGGCTGCAGTTCTATGGACTATGGGCTACATCGAATCCATCTTGAAGGAGATTGTGAAAACGTTATAAGAGCAATAAATGGCAATATGTCAGGATTACTTCAAATATAGGCGATGAAATCACAGAACTTAAATCATCGATCTGAAAAAGAAGGAGAGGAGTTAGAGATCGTGAATCACTGATCGATAACATCTTTATCGATTTGCAGAGAAGTAAGTAAGTAAAGTAAAGTAACGAAATTAGGGTTTTTTTTTTCTTCAAGTCGAAATTAGGTTTTTTTTTTTGCTAATTACTGTCATCTAATACTTGGAATTGATAACTATGGAGATGAGTATGAGAAATTCAAAACAGACTTGAGCCAACTTTTCAATGCATATGAATCTGAAAGCAGCACTGCAGCTCCTGATTTCTTTGGCAACTCTGTCTCTACCATGGATGTAAGCAGCTCAGGTACAAGTACAACTAACCCAGATTATGCTGAGTTTATGATGGAAAATGATGAAGATGGTGTTCAGAAGTCTGAGTTGGAGAAGTACTTAGAAGAACCAATTCTTCCATCTCTGTCACCTCAAGATGAGTTTAACTTTGATATATTGAGTTGGTGGAAGCTAAATGCCCCTAAGTACCCAACTCTCGCAAAGATCGCAAGAGATGTTTTGGCTGTTCCAGTGACTAGTGTGGCATCAGAATCCATGTTTAGTGATGGTGGTAGGGTTCTTACAACACATAGAACTTCATTAGATCCAGAATTAGTCCAAGCATTGCTTTGTCTAAGTGATTGGTTGCCAGACTTCTTTGATCCAGGTTAAATTTTTTTTCCTTTGCTTTATCCTCAATTTTTCATAGTTTCAATTGTTGTTCTTCTGATTTCTGATTGATTTTGAATATTTGTGTACTAATGCAGATATGGAAATTGAAGACTGAAGTTGATGCAACAACATGCAAGCAGCCAAGCAAGAGCACTAGTAGTCTGCCATTGCCTTTATTTCTTTTGCTACATGTTATTTGTTTGTGACTTTTTATGGGTTGTCTTTGTATTTTCTTTTCATGTGTGAGACTGAGAGACTGAACTGAACTCTGTTTTAGAACATTTTGAATGCGTATGAAGTCAGAAGAAGTCATTTTAACTTTGTTTTTTTTTTTTTTTTTACACCCAGAATTCTATCGGAAAAATCCGAATTTCCGATAAGTTAACCTTAACCTTATCGGATTGGGTTTTTTAGAATCCCTCGGATTTTATCGGATTTCGGAATTCCGATAACCCTTAACCTTAACCTTATCGGTATTGTCAAAATCCGACGGATTTGTGTCCGTTGACATCCCTAGTGAAGATCTCTAAATCTTTATCTGTTTCCATCTTGAAAAAGAAAACTCAAACCAAAGTTTTTGGCTTTTACTTAATGGGTAGGTAATAGTAGACTAGAAGTACACTCTACACATTTGGTTGTGGGCAAACAACCAAATTAGAACTTGATTACTTGTATGCTTAACTACGATAATCGACGTTAATTAATGAGAATTTATAACCCCAAAACATATTTTTTTTTACTAGACAAGAAAACTAGTTAATCATATAGTTTTATGAGTACAAAATAATGCATTTTGAAGTTTGAACAGATTTTGATGTATTTGAATTGGTTCTGAATTAGGACCAGTTTCTGTGCATTCCTATTCTGCATATCCATTTGAGTTTGCCGAAACTGGAATATATATGAAACCATATTCTTACTAAGAAGCAATACCTTCTTAGGTCAAGTCATATGCACATAGCAAATGATCAAATTTGATCAAAAACAACCACTATAGAGGTAGTAAATGATCAAATTGATCTCTCAAACGCTCAAGTTTGAGCATATACACTGCACGACATAGTCTTCGCCGAGCGACAAATACTTGGCCGCCAGCGATAAAGTAAGTCGTGGCTGACTTTTTTCCATCTATAAATTCACCATTTTCAAATCAAATTTTTACACAAATTTTTTCCTAATTTCTTCTCTATTTTTCTACTTTAAATTTTCCTACTATCCCAAATGACACAAATTGCAAATCTTAATTTGGCAACACAACTAAATTTTTCTGGAGTCATTCTTGAAGACGCAGTTAGTAAGATATGTCAAGGTTATAAGAAAATAGAGAATAAAAAAAGAGGTCTTCAGGTTTTAAATGTTAACCAAGTCGCACCGAAAAGAAAAAAAAAGTTCAAGGCAAGAAAAATGAGGGTAAAGAAAATTTGAAAGTTAGTAGTACTTCCCACAAAAATAAGGGAAAATATTCTCAGGAGCGCATTGAAGGGAAGATACGTTCAATGAAGATAAACAGGAGACCCAAAATTGTCAGAGATTTTTATTGAAGTGTTTAAGTTTTTACTGCCCTAGTTTATATCCTGTAAAAAAGCGTAGTATAGTAGTAAATTAATGTGATTGAGATTTGTGTAGTTGAGATTAGTGTTTAAGTTAATTGAATCAAATTATTAATTAAACTTACAATTAAATTGTTCAATCAAATTAAATCAATTCATTAATAATTAAATTAAAACAAACTAGTTTTCGATTCAATACATAAAATCAAAATTACATATTTTTGATTTAATTAAAACGTAAAATTAAAATTACATATTATTTCCTGGTTGATGTTCTGGTTGACCAAAGACCCAGCTTTCATCTCCGGGGTAGTTTCCTTGTGCTAACATGATTGTTATAGAAGGTTGAGTAGCTTCAGGAGGATGAGTTTCATCACCATAACCAAGGTAAGGAACTGAAGGAAGTTGAGAAGTGGATGCTTGAATGTCTCGAACCGGGTTATACCCTGTGAATTTTCCTACTCTTGGAATCAGGGTATAAAGATCCGCAAATAATTGATTTTCCCCTGGAGTCGTCAAATCCATTCCTCCAGACCCAGGTGTCATATAAGTTTCTTGCACATTCTCCTTTGGTGTGGAAGGTGTGGCAACACTTCTTTGACTGCATCTACGAGTGACTATACTTCTATTAATTGCTCGACTTCGTTGACTTCCTTCACTCTGATGACTTGCTTGAACTGGACTGGATCCATCTGGAATATCAAGACTGAATGTGTTCGTCATTTGTTCCAGGACCCCCATGTAATGTCTCTCCATTTGATGTGATCACCAATCATAATCGTTCAACCTTGCCCGCATCTGATGTTCATTTATACCCCTAATACGGATACGTCCGATCCATAACTTGAGAAATCACTGGAACACTTTTACGCTCCCCTTGTAGATTGATACTCGGAACCTCCCATTCAAATGGTGGCATAGCTAACGAAAAAGATGAACCTCCCTGGCCACTGGGATAAACAAAGGTAGCTGACGAAGAATCCAAATCTGGGTCAATACCAGCAAAAACATCTCTGAACAAAGTTCTAGCACCATGCCAGATGTGTCCGAAAAAGAAGAGCAAAGCAAATGAGGCATGCCCAAAAGTGAACTAACCCATTGGACTGCTACGAAAAACACCATCGGATTTCAAAGTAGCACGATCTAATTCAAAAATCTCGCCCAATTGAGCACGTCTAGCATATTTTTTCACGGTAGCAGGATCGCTATAAATGACTCCATTCAGTTCACCGCCATAGAACTCAACAGTTACACCTACCTGTTCGACACTATACTTGGATTCTGCCCTTCTAAAAGGAACATCGGCGGTTGGGATGGAAGAAACGCGGAATCAAGTGGCAATCTACCTAGAGCTGGCACATCCATAAATCCCACATGTTGCGCCTCCATGGAAATATTAGGCTTGCTAATCTTGTCGAACCAACTGATATAGTCATGATCGTCAACAGGGTCCTCGACCAAGTCATTAGCATGAGGCCATTCTTGAGTATTTTGCAACAATAAACGATAATCCACTAAGAAAATCTCCCCGTTAGGAAGTGGGTTGATTTATTTTACTTTTATCCCTTGAAGTTATAGAAGAAGCCTTTCCCCAAAGTACCAAACACCTTTCCTAAATTCAGCACTATAAAACACTGATCGACGTAAACTCAACTCTAGCATCCTTTGAGCAGCTTGAGTGTTAAACTGTGGATGATCCACATACGACATAGTAATAAAGTTTTTCCTTTTTTTGATTATTTGTTAAATCCTATTAACCAGCTCAGAGTGTTAACCGTCATCTAGATGAAGTGGGAACCAGTTGTCAGACCGGTATTTCTCTGTAATTGGAAAAACAACGACTTGTTGTATAAGAGCAGGTTCGCCAACACGGAAGTAAGTATACCACCAATAATTTGAAAACATTGGGAAATTTAATTATTTAGTAAATGTGACATTTATAATTTTATATAAAAATTATAAAATAATTAGCTATTTACCTCGAAGATTCCCTAAAAACAATTCAAACTTGGTTTAGCGCCCGCAGAATTCGAGGCCAATGTAGATTAAAGATAACAGTGCAACCCCCAGTCATGCCCTTGAGCTAACTTTAAGTCCTCAAGCGCTTCGAGAAAACCAACATGTGTCACTGAGCTAGAATTTGGAAAAAGGCATTGTCCTATCACATAAAACACAAACACTCTTTCGAGCTCAACATAGTGCTCAACTTTTTCTTCTTCAGGATCCTCGGTCACTTTCTCTCTATAGCGTTTTAAAAAAGCTTTCAACCCAGAGACTCTAATTCCACCCATCGTAGATATCAATGTGCATATCATTTCCTTCGTCATCCTCACTGTACAATACAAGACGTTGTTTCCATCTATTTTGTCATTTCCACTTCTGTTGGTCATATGGAACCATATCTCCCTCGCATAGTATTCCCGTCAACATATAAATATAACTACATAACTCCTACAAATAACATTTTAAAATTAATTTTCGGCTCTAAATCCTAAAGTTTGCATAATCTAAAGTTTGCATCAACCTAATATTTGCATAATCTAAAGTTTGCATATATAAAACCAAATATAACAATATAGTAATATTAATTAGAGAACAAACAAATTTACCGCATTCGAAATTCTTAAAATAGAACTTATATGTAGTCTTCCACCAACATTCTAATATTACTTGAAAAACAACATTTTTATGGTTCTTAGGGTTTAACAAATATAAACGATATCACAAATATCTGCAGACTCTTTGTTGAACTGCCTCAGGGAGCCACTCATATACGATACTAAATTCAGTTAACCCACCTCTTAGCTTGGTATACCGAGTTCTCTCTTGATGACCTGATATATGACCTTCCACTACACCAGTCCCCGCAAACTGTCTAACCTGTTGGAACCCCTCATCTCTATTCTGATTCCGATTCAGTCCACCATTTGGACCGCCTGTTGGTTGACCTTTTTTGTTTCTTTTATTTCTTACGAAACTCATTATAGAAGAATTTTTTTTTACAGTAACATATTTTTTCACTCTAGATGATTTTAGTATTTATAGATGTAAAATTGTGAAAGAAAGGATGACTATTTATAGGCGGTAGGGAGTCGGTCCTGAGCAATGAGAACTATGTCAAGCAACATAGTACTTATCGTCAGCGACCAACACTTGATCGCTAGCGATCAACACTATGTCGCTCGACATATTCCTATCACTTGGAGCTTTTATTTAGTGACACATCCTATTTGTCTAGCCATCTAATTGGACAAACTAACACATGTAATATGGATGTATAGGACTTGGTCTTATGGTTAAAACTTTAAACTTTCCAACCTACCTTGATTCTTACTGCCCCTTAAAGTTTTAAC